>JAJOOH010072569.1:0-11442 GCA_029582605.1 Solanum gracilifrons
AGAGATCATGAGCCTGTCTAGTCTTGCTGCTGTGGAATGTCTTTCACCTTTCCTCCATGTGAACTCTCCCCCTGCTAAGTCTAAGTCTATTAATTCCATGTCTTCAATGAACTCTGAAAGATCTGTCATTGACCTGCTGATTCTACTGCAGTTGAACTTTGCAGTTGAACTTCTCAGAAGGATATCTCACTGTATTGAAATCCCCGCATAAGACCCAAGGACCTGTAAATAGACCTCTAGCTGCCCCCACTTCCCACCAAGTTTCTTCCCTTTCTGTCATTTGGGGCGTAGACTCCCGTTAAGTGCCATTTAAAATCCTGGTTTTTGCCAGAGAAACAACATGAAACTAAGTATGCTCCTACACTACTTACTTCCCCTTCCCCTATTCTTTTATCCCACATAATTAGTATGCCTCCCCTAGTCCCACTAGCTTCTAGTTGCACATAATCTGCCCATCTACTACCCCAAATTTCTTTAACTATGTTTGCAATCTCCCCCTCCAGTTTTGTCTCTTGAAAACACACAACATCTGCTTTCCAGATTCTTAACATATTCCTAATCATACACCTTTTCTTCCCACAATTCAGTCCCCTCACATTCCAAGAAACAATGTTTAAATTCATTGATCCCTGATGGACAAATACCCCCCTTTACTTCTAGAGCCATTGCTGTGAAACTTAGAATCTAGTTGTAGGTTCTTTAGTTCCAATTGCCCTTTCTTCTTGCATGTTGACTGTTCACTCTGTTTCCCCTTACTTTCTCGCTTATTACTGTCAATTTTCATCAATAATTTCTTCGCTCTCTCCTCACATCCTTTGAAGTTAACCCCAAATTCCAAGCTCAGTTTGATTATATTTTGTTGTATCCATTCTGAGGTGTTCAGTGTGTTGTAGTCTTCCTCTGGGAATTGGATACCCAGTGGAATAACATCCTCTGCTCCTCCATTTGTATTCTCCTCTGCAAATGATTGTACCATTATCGCTGTACTTTTCTCCCCCAATTCTTCCTTATTTTTTCCAGGCGTGTCTACCATATGTCTCGCAACTTCCAGTTCCCCATCGTCCCTATTCCATGGTGTAATCTGGCTTTGAGCTTTATTTTCCTTCGTTTGATTCGCTGCTATCTCAATGTTAAAAATGTCTTCTGAAAGGATTTGTAAAGGTTGGGCTCTAGCCTTTCTCCAGCAATTGGGTCCAAAAGAATTGGGCCCAAATTTGGGCCCACTTTCCTTTGACCTAGTTTTTGTCTGCTATAAACAAAATGGAAGGTTTAAACAGTGAGCAAAAAGAAGGGGGGACTGGGATTTAGGGATCTGAAGTTCCGGAGCAAGGCATTAAATATGAAATGGCTTTGGAGATGATACACTCAAGAAGATCACCTGTTATGGGGGAGAGCCATCAAAGCAAAATATGAGGAAATGGACAAACGGAAGGAGGTCAATACTCCTTATGGGGTCGGTCTATGGAGATCCATTAGGGTCTTATGGTCTGAATTGAAGAACAATTCCTTCATCAAGTAGTTGATGGTGACAAAATAGTTTGGAAGGATGTTTGGTTTGGACAGATAATTTCCAGGAGAGATTTTCTGATATTTTCAACCTAGTGCAGCATCAACATAAGACCATTGCAGAACTGTGCTCAGACCAAGGATGGGATCTTACATTTAGAAGGATGCTCAATGATTGGGAATAGGGAATTCTACAACATTCTGGGAAGTTTTGGAGGTTTACGGGAAAGGGAGACAACTTTTGATGGAATGGTCACAGCAGTGGTGCATACAAGGTGAATGCAGCCTATTAAGTTTTGAATCAGACCAACCAACAAATTGAAAATAGGCCATGGAAGTACATATGGAAGTTAAAGATACCATATAAAGTAGCTTGCTTTGTTTGGCTTCTAACAAGAGAAACTGTACTAACTTAGGAAGAAAACCTGATGAAAAGAGAGATTACTCTGTCACAGATGTTTTTTATGTGGTGAAACAACAGGGACAGTGAACCATCTTTTTCTTGATTGCAAGCTAACAGAGCAACTATGGAGGATGCTCATTAATCTCAGAGGCATCACTTGGATAATGCCAGGCAAGATCTCAGAGTCAAAGATAGCATATAAAGTAGCTTGTTTTGTTTGGCTTCTAACAAGAGAAACTGTACTAACTTAGGAAGAAAACCTGATGAAAAGAGAGATTACTCTTTGTAACAGATGTTTTTTATGTGGTGAAACAACAGGGACGGTGAGCCATCTTTTTCTTGATTGCAAGCTAACAGAGCAACTATGGAGGATGTTCATTAATCTCAGAGGCATCACTTGGATAATGCCAGTCAAGATCTCTGAAACTTTAGTGAGTTGGGAGAAAGCAGGATTGGAGGCAAAGGATAGAAGATGGAGAATTGTCCCGGCTAGTATTTGGTGGACAATCTGGAAACACAGGAATTCCAGATGTTTCGAGAATATGAACAACTCTATTCAAAAGATCAAATTGAACTGTATTTTGCTCTTTTGTTTTTGATGTCAACCGTCCTACTCAGGAGAAACTGTTTGATGTGCTAGATTCAATTTAGATTGTCAGAATAGCTTCAGTTTCTGAGAGTCAAATTGTATATATGGTTTCAGTACAAACCATGTACTGTTTTGTTCATTTATAGAAATACACACAAGTTACCAGTTTCAAAAAATTATAAAAAAAATAAATTCCCAAGGATTCGAGGACCTTTGTTATCAAAATCTTTTCTTCACCTCTACTCAATTGTTCCATCATGATTTTTCATTCCCGGGACTTCTTTTTTCAATTGGATTGAGATTTAAGATGGCGTGAGAAAATAATCTTCCAGCTTTGAGAACATCCTAGTTTTGATTGGGATAAGTGGAAGAAAGGTGGGTGATTCATCATCTTTTTTGTTGAGCCCTGAATCCTCAGCATTCATTGCCCTTCTGATCTGAGTGAATAATTGCTGCAACAGTTTCAGAAAAAGTTTAGACGTGCTGAAATTTGTGTTCTCAAGTCTTAACTAGTTCTTAGTTTTTGGTTAGATTGTTGTGTCATATCCACATGTCATGGGTCTTGCCTCTTAGTGGTATTTTCATTTGTTGCAGGTTGAACCGATCCGGAACTTCTTTGCTGCTCTTTTCCTATCCAGCATTGGAATGCTTATCCATGTTCATTTTCTCTGGAATCATATCGATATTCTACTGGCAGCTGTTATATTGGTCGTCATCATAAAAACTATTGTGGTTGCTGCAGTGGTCAAGGGTTTTGGTTATACCAGCAAAGCTGCACTTCTTGTAAGTAGTCCAAACTGTTTTGCCAGAGAGTTTGCTCTAGTGGTAGAGATCCCATTCACCTCCAACCATGAGTTTGGGTTGACCGTGTCATCAAGGAGAATAAGTGGAGAATACCACAGTGGCCCCTGGGCAGGAGGGTTTGGATGTGTAGGGTTTCCAAATGAAGTATTCAGAACTGTTTATGTCTACCTAAAAAAATGTTTAATGTCCTATATATAACAGTTGTTGAACTCTGTATTTGTTCCTCTGGTTTTGCATTACAAGTTCTTTGTCTGAATAGTATGTCCAGGTTGGTATGTCTCTGGCTCAAATAGGGGAGTTTGCATTTGTTCTTCTCAGTCGCGCTTCAAATGTTCATCTAATTGAGGTAGTGGTTTAGTTAAAGTACTCTGCTCCGCAGAAGTAAATTTTTTTTTCTATTAGTTTGTATGCTAATATGATGTCGTCGTGAAAAAAATTACTTTACTTTGTATGCTAATATGATGTTGTGTTATTTTAAGTAGCATTAAGGAGGAACTTTTGTTTAGGAGATTGGGATTACCGATGATTTTACATATTTGAAGGGTAGTCACTGGTTTCTAATTTCCTTTTGCACTTGTGAGGTCCCTATTTGTACAGAGATTGGTTGTTCTTACTAGAGAACGGTATCTTGTATATGACTTGTATATGGGGTTTCCTCTTTTACATAAACAAAATTACTTACCTTATCGACAAAGGAAATCTGTGTGGCACATGAAATCCAAATTTATCAAGTAAAATTACTCGTAATGCTTTGCTTGTTGCCACTCCTTTATGTATTTTTAATCTAGGTTGATGTTATGAACTGATGACCTTGAGATGAGTGATGGAATTTGGTCACTGCTGCAGGGTAAAGTGTATATGCTGCTTCTGGGAACAACTGCACTTAGCCTGGTATGTATATGTGTTGCTCTCTCCATTTTTGACAAAAATAAAAATGTTCCTTTAGTCTCGCTTTTGTGACTTCTACAGATTCTCAGTAAGTCTGTTATGGTTGTTGGCATTTATGTTAAATGGGTTCTGGGCATTGCAGTCTCTGAACATACTGTACTTTTTGAGTGTTTGAGATATATGGTGACAACTTCCCTTTGTGCATCCTTTGGTTGTGAGCACAAGTCTTGATGCGCTAATGGAAGGGCATAGCATTAATCTGCCTCTATATATATCTCTCATTTTGGATGGTTTATGCTTTGATGAGTAAAGTAATTCTATAAAAGTGTCTGTTTGCATGGACCGGGTTGTGGAAAGTGGACCAATCCAATGAATGCCTTTTATTTAACTGGCCGATTCAAAGGTACTGTTGCATGCTCAATGCTCGTGCCTTTATGAGGAGAGAGCAGCTGCATCTGAAAGATGCTTCAGACTTGTGGCAATTTTGCATGCTGAACTTAAGAGCTGAATTAAGGGGTTTTCCTTGACTCCATTTTGGTAGGGTTAGTAGTGGAAATTCTTGAACGATGATTTGGATTGAAAATATAAAAGATTGAAGCTTCTTCCTAGATATCTTTACCAATATTAGTTGCATTGATATTAGTTCGCTGTACATTGTGTAGCCAAATTCAAGGTGAGTTAGCTGCAGACAGATGTATTTGCAGAAAAGGGGCATTAGAAGTTTCTACAAGGCATGACAAAATGTTTGTAGATTACATAGTCTATTTTCCCTCGGTTTTAGCCCAAAACAAACAAAAGGGTTCCCACATAAGTTTATTGAGGTCAAATATAGAAGGAAAGGAAAGAACAAAAGTAGAATGCGAGAGTGTCATTAAGTTGTATGTCTAAAAGGGCTCAACCAAAGCTAGTTCAGGCCGGGGTCTCTAAACATCCCATTTTCTGCATATGAATGGTCTGCAAAAGTACCCCAGATTTCTTAGCATGTTTTATTTCTTAGTCCATTCTGGAAGTCTCCATCTTGGATCTTCTCCCCCATATCATCAAGTTACTACTGGTTATTATCTTTGAATGTGCCTGATCCAGATATTATCAGCTAGCCTCAATATAGCACTGATGAGCCTCATGCAACCTGAACTAATACTTGGTGAAGAGAAATTATAATGTTACATGGGCCAATCTATCTTATTTTTTTGGTGGGGGTGGGGTAGGGGTGTTTTCTACATCAATTAGAATTGACTCTTATATTTTATAGAAATTAATTTGTGCCAACTCCAAAGCATTTCTGCAGGTTACAACACCGTTACTTTTCAAGCTAATTCCTGCTGTAGTTCCCCTTGGAGTTCTACTGCGATGGTTTTCCCTTGATATACCAAATGAGGTAGGGTGGCTTTTTCCTTAAAAATAGCTGATTCTCTCTCAGTTTTATCAGCCTGCACACTCTGCATGGTTTTTCTCTGAATACTCGGGTTAGCTAAGAGTTTTAAGGTATCTTCAAAATGACTTTTATCCCAGATTGGATCTAAAGGAGATACCATGGGCGCAGACAGTTCTAAGCGTATTACTGTGCTGATACAAGGCCCTCGTGATTCATGATAACAAATAGAAACATGAACAGTAAAGCAATTCTCACACTTTACCTGATGGCATTCTTATGCTGGGCGACAGGTGCCCAAGTGTGCAAAGGCTGTTGATTGATTGGATGATTGATCATCATGATGCTCGTTTTATGCACCCACATCGGATGGTTTCTTTGATATGTCGGAAACTCTTCGCCATATGCAGAGCAGTGTATACAAACATTTTTCTGGCATTTGTTTCCGGGACGGTGTTAACGGACTACTCTGTACAACCTCGTCCATTTGTAATGCAATTTTTTGTTTTCTTTAATCGTAAGTTTGAGTTTGCGGAATTGGTGGTTTCAAGTTGGCAAGTGTAAATAGCTGATAGTACATACTGTTAAGAGTGTTTAGCGTATAAAGTCTTACTTTACTGTATACAGTTGAGCTATGACCTCCAATTGTTTCACTAAAATCATTGATTTTCTGCAATTTTTTTGTGCATATCCAGATCATCTGTTGGCAAAAAGATCTTTCAATTATTGGGTTTTTGTGGGTTACAGATTTGTAGTACTATCTAAAAATGCACGATGACACAAATTATTTTGGAAATTTTGCTGCCTGATTTGATCACTAAAAAGATCTGTTGGCAATAGATTCTGATTCCAAATAACTAGTTCATCACATTGCCCATTGTTCCAACTTCTAATTCGAAGACGTTTAAAGAGCGAGCTTTAGAAGTTCAAAGTTTTTTCAAGTTTTTGCTAAATTTTTGTTTCCGTGTTTAAAGATAATTTCAACTTTCAAGTATCTTTTCCAATTAAAGAACTTTAAATATTACTTTGGATTTTGTGGCAATCTTTTTAAATCTCATTATTCTTTTCACCCAAGATGAGAAGGGTTAATGACGTCACAATTTATAGCTATCTATCTTCTATACTACCTTAATGGCATAAACTTTCAAACTTAAATGTTAGTTACTATAGTACTTCTAATTAAAAACACTCAATTTAGTATATTTATTTATATTATATTAAAACTGGACAATTTTTTTACATTTGAAGGGTTGTGACATTTTCGATAAGTTGTGACTTTTTCGAAAGGTTGTGAATGTTTCAAAGAGTAGAAACTTTTTTGATGAGTTGTGATTTTTTTGAAGAGTTGTGATTTTTTCAAAGGGTTGTGACCTTTTCAAAAGGTTATAACTTTTCTGATGAGTTGCAACTTTTTTTAAGGGTTGTGACTTTTTCGAAGGACTGTCACTTTTTCAAAGGATTGTGACATTTCCAAAGGGTAGTGACTTTTCTGATGAGTTGTGACTTTTCTGAAGAGTAATGTTTTTTTTTTTATAAGTCAGAATTAACACTTATTCATACTACCATTTGTTAGCCATAAATAAAAAGACTTCCTCTCATTTTAAAATTGCAGTTTCTTTAAGTTTTCTACTTTACTTCTTAAAAAATCTCAAGGTGATTTGCAACAGTTGAATAAGTTCGAAGCTCAATGAAATTTGAGGTACCACATTAGAAAGAAATGGTGAACAAATTGTAGCAAATCATTCATCAATTTGCACTTTTATTTTCCTCCTACAATTATTATCATATGCATACTTTAATATTATTGAAATCATTTTAAAATATTAATATTAATTAGTATGAGATAGACGTGCAACACACATTTTCGAGAACTAGTAAAAGTATGAACTTCCTATCTTAAAGGTTAAATTACATATTCACCCTCCTTAAAAACCTAATTAAAATTGCCTAAATACACATATAAATTTTAACCTAATAGCCACCAACGCTTTAGAGCACTTTTCTGAAGAAACGCCTCTCTTCACAGAGAAACAAAACCACACCTTTGAACAACCATAACCCTAATTCTTCACTGCATCAACAATATCCAGCAACACTTCACACACACAAAAAAAGGCAACACTTTTTGCAGAAACGTTTCTCTCCGTAGAGATAAAAGCATGCCTTCGAACAATGATAACCCAATGCAATACTTCACTCCAATACTTCATACTCCTTCAGCAATAATCAACGAACTATTTAAAACGAGTAGGCTGATTTTTTTGGTGCTCCAAACTATTTTTTACTTCTTTCACTTATATTATTTGTCTATGAGCATAATTGTTATCTCGATGAGATGATGACTATATGTTACGATTAAAAAATGGACGTGATGACACTTGTCTATCTCACCAAGATAAGTTAGCCTCAACCCAACGGAATGAATGAAATGCGGAAGGATAAAGCAAGAACAAGATAAAAGCTAGAAAATTTATTCTTTCTATTAACACCCCAAAATCTGGTTGTCACGTGTACAAGCCACTAATATAAAAAGAGAATTCAAAATATAAATACAAGTCATATAGTCTTTGTTTCTCAAATAGAACAAATCATAAAGTAAAGGAACAAGAGGGCTCGCTAAGATGACAAGCAACTATCTCTCAAAATCCTTGAAAAGCCTCGAAATCAAAAGAAGAAGAAGAATGAGGAGGTCACACGGATCCGGCTCGAAACCTACACAAGTATAGAAGTAAGGAGTGAGTGAGTACCAACAACACAGTACCCAACAAACAACCAAATAAACATGGCAACCTAGCTAGAATTTGAATACTTCTTTTCATCCTAACCGAACCTCCTCAAACTACAACTTGCAAAGAAATCAACCCAACCTAACAGTTCTACAATAAATAGTTCACAAGGCTCAATATTCACAGTCCAAAGTCACAAGTCAACAACCAACACGTATCAAGTAGTCAAATCACAAGCATCAAATACACAAATCACAATTAACTAATAAGTCAATCATAAGCATCAAAATGCATCAAACATAAGAATCAACTCTCCCCAGAATCATTTTCCATCGGCCTTATGTCATATCGCTAGTAGAAACCATTTCCCATCAGATTTATATTAAATCACTAGCTGGGACCATTTCTCATCGGCTTTATATCAAATCACTAGAGGGAACCATTTCCCATCGACTTTATATCAAAAATCACTAGCCGGAACCATTTCCCATCGACTTCATATCAAATCACTAGCCGAAACCATGTTCCATCGGCTTTATATGAATTGCACTTGCTGGAAATTACCTCGACATCACAAGCACCTGCTAGAAAAGACCTCATCATCAATAATCATCGCATGCCTCATCACGATATTCATTAATCAATGCATACAAGCAATATCACACCACACGAAGAGACAACACGTCATGTAATTCAACTCCACATTCAAGCCATCAAGGCATTTCATCAAATAAATCACATAAGGTCACAACAAGGCAATTCACAAATTGTCGTTATCATCATGGAGACTTTTCATTTATCCCTTCTTTGTTTATAACATTAATCAAGTGGAGCAATAAAATCCTTCACCTCATTCCAAATCACTCCCCAACATACATACAATGAAGAGAAGTAGACAATTTTTCTAGATTACAAAGCTTAAGAGATCACTTGCCTTGAACCAATCAATTAATCACTCCAAGAGTTGAGTCTTCCCCTTTCGAATCACTTCCGAAGCCACACAATCTATATATAAGCAAGCATTCACAATAAAATTTTGGAAACAACAATACCCATACCAATTTCCTTGAAAAATGGGTCAATTAACTCAAAACCTGATTTCAAAAAGAAGGTTTGAATCCTAAATTTAATACTTGAAATCATGTTCAAGGCTTTAGGAATTCAATGGAAAAAACCATTTCGAAAAATGTATCAAAATCAAATCACAATCTCCATTTTAGTTTAAAACTTGAGTTCTTGAAAAACCTTGTCATTTACTAATCAAAATCTCAAATTTGATGTTAAAATCCATAAATAATCAAAGGGAAATGAGGTTTTAGGATCATAAAAGCTTACCCAAATAATTTAACACAAGAAAATCTTTCACAAATAGGCTCCAAGGATTTCCAAGCTCAAAAATGGAAAATGGAACTTAAACCCCAAAATTTGCATGTCAAAACCCCCTCTAATGTTGCTTTTGCGAACCAGGTTGGCTTGCTGGGGTCTCGCTTTTGCGAACCAGGTTCCGCTTAAGTGACCATCGCTAAAGCAAACCCCGCACAAAAAGTCAGTCTCGCTTTTGCGAACCCCGCCCATAAGTACAGTCTCGCTTTTGTGAACCAGTTTCCTCTTAAGCAAGGACTGCAGCACCAGAAACAACAACCAACACAAAAACATCAAAAGGGCCCTTAAGATTCGTTCAGAACACCGAGACCACAAACCACCTATGCAAATTGATTATACTCGATGTTCTAGACTCAATGGAATCGTTGAAACATGAATCTGAGGTCTCCTTGATCCAACATCCGTGAAAACCACAAAAAATTAATATAACGACTAAAAAGGCTAAAGCAAGCTCGAGACCTCTCAAAAATCAACCAAGACCGCACCTAGGCCTAAAATCATCCTCCGAATTCAATGGAACCGTCGAAATTCTTATCCGAGCACCCGAAGCCCAATGTTGACCAAAGTCATCTCAAAGGCTAAAATCTCAACAATTTCCAACTTAGGACCTCAAATCCTCAAAGTGACTCCGAATATGAAATCGACAACTTTTCTAGTCCAAATTCCACATTCCAAGACTTATGGAAATGATAGAATTCCATTTCGGCACTCAAAACTTCCAAAGACTCCGAAACCACTTTTAAGCTACTTTAACATTTCAAAACAAAAACTTACCAAATTCTCAAAATTTTGCTCAAAGCTTGGAAACCAACTTTCAAAACTCAAACATAAGAGACTTGGGGTTGATATCAGGAAGGTAAAATAGTAATTTTATAAGGATTACAAAAAATGACCAATCGGCAGGGGCGGCTGTAAAGGCTTAAAAAAAAGTCTTTTGCCTTAGGCCCCCAATTTTAGGGGGCCTCATTTTTTAGTTAATTAGGTAGGATTAAATTAAAAAAAATAATATTAGAACTAAGACAATAAATGCAAAGGCCCCATTTTTTAGATAATTAGGAAGGATTAAATTTTAAAAAAATTTGTTAGAACCAAGACAATAAATGCAAAACGGCTCAATGAAGTGATAGTATGATAGATATGATTATGACTTTTTGACTTTTCAATAAAAAGTTGTGTACTTTTATTTTTAGTGTACAAGTTATCTTTTTTTTTTTACCTTATTTTTTTCTAATTTTATTTTTATATATTCTATCATCCTCCCTTCTATTTCTTCTCACTTTCTTTATTCTAATCTTACATCTCTCTCTTATTCAAAGCTTAAAATTTACTCGTTCTATTGATAGTTTATATTTTAAATTTGGAGAAAACTATATTGCAGCAGCCCGATTCATTTTTGGAAATCAAGTCTTCATAGCTTTTGAATTCGATAATATCATTCTAATTTCTAATATTATTTTTGTTTTGTGTCTTGTGTTTATTATATTTTTTATTTGATATTGTAAATAGTGTTTTAAAATATTTGTTAGATTTTGATGTCGCAATAGATCAATTAAGAGGTTTAGTTTCTTTTTTTAAAACATATAGAGAAGAAGGATTTACAAGTACTATGATTTCGGCTAAGGAAATTGCATTAGAGATGACTATAGAACCTGTATTTCGTAAGAAACATGTATTTTATAGAAAAAAACAATTTGATGAGAATGTTGATAATGAAATCACAAGATCTCTTGAAGAATCATTTAGAGTTGATTACTTCTTATACATAGTAGAC
>JAJOOH010072570.1:0-10202 GCA_029582605.1 Solanum gracilifrons
GCTGCAAAATGTACACTATGAATGAGTGTATACTAAATCAGCTATTTGGTTAGTTATTTCGTTGCTAAGGCATACATATATATATATATATACATAATTTAGTAAATAGTTTTAGATGTCCTTTTGTCTGTTAAATGTAAGTTGAATTTTGTTTTACTTTCCTTTTTTTTGCATAGGTTTGCTTGCTCCAAATTTTTCATATGTGAAGAACATAGATCCAGGTCTACCGCTGTTTTTGTTCAACTACAACAATCGGAAGCTTCTATAACATCTCGCAATTGGAAATAGCTAAGAAGAAGCTAAAAACTGGAAATATTCAATTTTTGGAAATAATGGAAATTTGGAAATTTGTTTAAGTTAGGAAAAAGTTGAGTTTTGGCCAACTTCAAACGACCAAACTTCTAGCTTAGGATGAGTTAGAGGTACTTCGAGATATGGTAGGAAAGATCTTGGAATGATCTTTCCAACACCGCTGATTTTCACAATTCCGAGTTCGTATGAGTGAGTTACGCCCATTGGAAGTTAGGCTATTCAAATAAGGAAATGTCCAATTCGGGTTCTTGAAGGGTATTTCAGTCTTTTCCTTATCCAATTAATTAAATTCATGTTAGTGATTTAATTGAGGGTCTAAACTGAACTTGGTCAATTTTACGCTTTTTGGAAAAGAGTTAGGGTTTTAGAGAAGAGGAAAGAAGAGAAGAAAAGAGAAGAAGAAGCAAGGAAATCGTCAAGCTCGTCGAGTTTAACTTGTGGATTTCGTTGGGGGTGATCCCTACAAGGTATGTTAGTCTTTCATAGCATTGGGTTCATTCAACCACACGCCAAACAAGTTAAGTTCAGAGAAATTCGTCGTAAAAGAATTTGAAAGTTGATGTTCTTAACATGTATTCTTGAATTTGAATGTTGTTCTTGAATTGGGATGAATTGAGGAGTTTCTGATATCTTTACGTTGAGTTTTAAGGTTGTATTGAGTTAGATTCTTGAATACATATTCTGGGTATCAGGATTTAAAATGAATTTGAGTTCTATAATCGAGTTTAGGGGATTTGGGGCTGGAAAACGAAGAAGGAAGAGTCGAGCAGGTTCTGGCCACTTTATGTCTCACTCAAGTGTGTCTTAGGTTAACTCTAGATAGAGATCCTAGGATGTTAGCTTGTATCTTACATGGTGAGCATGTTTATGTGTTGCATATTGGTACTTGTGAAGCATCGTTATTTGAGGTGAAGTATAAATGTGAAGTAAATGCTTTATATGTTGGTTGGGATATAAATTATGCCTTATTTGTTCATGACTTATAAGATTTTCTCAAATAGCATATGCATATGTTTCCAACGAAATGTCCGTTTAAAAGCATGTTTTTGCATGGTCATCATACTTACTACTTATTGTGCTACTCCATATTTTCCTCTATTTTTTTCTACAAAGTGTAGGTGCAGGAAAGTGATTGAGTTGGCTTAGAGTTGAAGCTTGGGATTAGAGTTCTCTCAAGATCTTGTGGTTTGTCCTCAGATGTCGAAGACAAGACTCTCCTATTCTAGCTTTTATGATAATACACTTGTAATAGTGTTTAGAGGTTAGTAACTTGTTAAAATGATGAGTTTTGGCTTTGAAGTGTTTTGGAGGTCAGATGTCAAGAGACGACCATGACGTTCGGAAACTAGTCTTTTGGTGCCAGTGTGTTCTAATGTGTTTTTGTTGAAGTTGATATGTGGTTTGAGGTCTTAAACTTGTAAAAGTGAACCTAGTACCTAGGTGGTAATGTTGAGGGGTTAAACGTCCGAGTACGACTCCCCAAGGACCACCCTAAGGGTTATTGAGGAGGACCCTAAGGTAAACCCCAAAACTACCAAATTGTGGTGACCTACGGTTGGCCATCTATGGCCAGTAGGTCCATTGACAGACCGTAGGTCCATACTTAGCCTAGGGAGCAAGGCTCGCATTTTAGGATCCCCACCCACCATTGCCGAAAGACCATTACGGACCGTCAACCCATCCACGGTTCGTGGATGGGGGCTTGTCGATTCGACCTGGGTTGCTGTCTAGTGACACGACTTGGGCACGAAGCTTTTGGTAAATTGATATTAAGTCTTGTTTGGTATGGGGTTGATTGCTTTATGTATTTTTAGGTATTTTAAGTATGTTAATATAATTAAACCTCCATTTAGAATTCATTCTTCAAAATCAAAACCCCTCTTTCAAAAATGTTCTCTCTAGAACACCATTGAAGCTCAAGGTCAAGTTGGAGCTAGGCTTGAAGATTTAATGTGATTTCTTCTTCCATTTCGTGGGGAATTCATCTCTAAGGTATGGTGACCCTTGATCCTCGATTATCCTTTCTTTGAAAGAGTCCGTTCAAAAAGGGTTTCGAAAGTCTTCTAAAGATTAAAAGTTCTATTTTCTATTCTAGGCATAGGTTCATTCGTAAAATGTTTTCAAAGTCATTATGTTGATGAATTACGGTTTTATTTTTGATTTTAAGATGATTTTATATGAAATTTCTTCAAGAACCCATGTTTTCACTAAAACCCTAAATTTGACTTATGAAATGAGTTTATTGTTTATGAGCGAATGTTTATAGAATTGTTGTGAGATTGAATTGTAGTATTGATTTCTATTGTTATCTATACCTATCTATGTTGAATTGTTGGAGAATTGAGTAATGGTGGATTTGGCTTGGATGAAGGGTAAGTTGATCTAATCTCATGGTATTAGTAGAATTGTTCTTGTATGGGTTGATCCACTTATGGTGGAGGTTTTTATATGATGTATTGTATTGTGATTATGGCCATAAAGGCATTATATGGGGAATCGATGTATTATTATTCTATCATATATGTGAAGGTATAATATGAAGTTGTGCATATTGTCACAAGGTGCTATTGTATAAAGTTTTATTGTATTGTAAGAGGAAGTATGTTCTCTCTTAATGTTTATATGTGAGGATGATATATTATGAAGGGTTTCTATATGGTTATGTTGTATCTTGATGTAGGTGTCTTTTCTTGATAAATAAAGGCTATTGAATGTGATATCTGGACTTGGTAAGCATAGGCATCCTTCTCTTGAGCAATGAATGTATCTTGACTCAACTGTCTAATTGTGCATGAATTGGTAGACCTAGATTGGTAACCTCTTTTTAAATTAATGAATGAATGTCTAGGATCGGTAGGCCTAAGTTGGGGCCCTTCTATAAATGACTTATGAGGAATTCTAGACTATGTTTTGAACCGGTAGACCTAGGCATGGTGCACCTTCATGATGAGTCTAGGACCCCATGTTAATATAAGATCTTGAAACGGTAGACCTAATGATGGGGCCTCTTTCTTGTGTGAAATGATAGAATTAGAGTTGGTGGACAGGAACGGTAGAAAACCCTCTCTAAGAAAGTCAATGAGCTATCCTTAATGAACTTTGATCGATAGATCCCTTGTGGTGCCCTTCTTGGTAGAGGTACTATGGGTCGGCTAGACCTAATGATGGTTCCCTCTCTAGTACACACATGTGAGTGAGTCTCTTCCCGTAGAAAAGGCAAGAGTCCAATGAACATCTTTGGATATCTCCTAAACCAAGTCCCTACATGGGTTGCTTACTAGTTCTACCATTGGGAAGTAGAACACCCTCCACGGCGCGGGATTTATGACGGCGGGTTCCATGCAAAGCTAGTATGGTCTATGTCGGTTAATGCCTATTCCCATCATGTGAGATGTGCACTATAGCTATTGGATAGGTTCTACAACGTGCAGGTAGTAGTCTGGGATGCTATCTACACATGGCACAAGTAAGCTTTGAAGTTATTAAAGTGAGTTCCCTATGCCTTAATGCCTAATATGTGAAAGTACTCTAAATGCATGAATGTGTTCTAAATGACTCTAAGGAAGAATAGTGACTTGTTATTCTTTTAGTAAATTGCATGTCTTTCTTATATTAAGGAAATAAGCTACTCAACATCTTATATTGAAATGTAATGGTTCTTGTCTATAGTAGCCTTGAGGAACACTTAGGTGTGTGTGAATGAGGTTGTATGGCCGGCCACTTCATGTCTCACCCAAGTGTGTCTTAGGTTAACTCTAGATAGAGATCCTTGGATGTTATCTTGTATCTTACTTGGTGAGCATGTTTATGTGTTGCATATTGGTACTTGTGAAGCATCATTATTTGAGGTGAAATATAAATGTGAAGTAAATGCTTTATCTGTTGGTTGGGATATAAATTATGCCTTATTTGTTCATCACTTATAAGATTTTTTTACAAAAGGAAATGCATACTTAGTACCTATTATGCTAATCCATATTTTCCTCTATTTTTTTCTACAAAGTATAGGTGCGGGAAAGTGATTGAGTTGGCTTAGAGTTGAAGCTTGGGATTAGAGTTCTCTCAAGATCTTGTGGTATGTTCTCATATGTCGATGACAAGACTCTCCTATTCTAGCTTATATGATAAGATTATTGTAATGGTGTTTTAGAGGTTAGTAATTTTTTAACATGATGAATATTGGCTTTGACGAGTTTTGGAGGTCAGACGTCAAGAGACGACCATAACGTTCGGAAAGTAGTCTTTTGGTGCTAATGTGTTATAATGTGTTTTTATGAATTTGATGTGTGGTTTGACGTCAAAAACTTGTATAAGTGACCCTAGTACCTATGTGGTCGTGTTAGGGGTTAAACGCCCGGGTACGACTCCCCAAGGACCACCCTAAGGGTCATTGAGGAGGACCCTAATTTAAACCCCAAAACTGCCAAATTGTGGTGACCTACGGTTGGCCATCTACGGCCAGTAGGTCCATTGACGGACCGTAGGTCGATACTTTGCCAAGGGAGAAAGGCTCGCATTTTAGGATCCCTAGCCACCATTGACGGAAGACCATTACGGTCCGTCAACCCATCCACGGTCTGTGGATAGGGGGATTGTCGATTGGACCTGGGTTGCTGTCAAGTGACACGGCTTGGGGAAGGAGCTTTTGGTAAATTGATATTAAGTCTTGTTTGGTATGGGGTCGATTGCTTTATGTATATTTAGGTATTTTAAGTATTTTAATATAATTAAACCTCCATTTAGAATTCATTCTTCAAAATCAAAACCCCTCTTTCAAAAAGGTTCTCTCTAGAACACAATTGAAGCTCAAGGTCAAGTTGGAGCTAGGCTTGAAGATTTCATGTGCTTTCTTCTTCAATTTCGTGGGGAATTCATCTCTAAGGTATGGTGACCCTTGATCCTTGATTATCCTTTCTTTCAAGGAGTTCATCCAAAAAGGGTTTCAAAAGTCTTCTAAAGAACAAAAGTTCTACTTTCTATTCTAGGCATGGGTTCATTGGTAAAACATTTTCAAAGTCATTATGTTGATGAATTACGATTTTATTTATGATTTTAAGATGATTTTATATGAAATTTCTTCAAGAATCCATGTTTTCACTAAAACCCTAAATTTGACTTATGAAATGGGTTTATTGTTTATGAGCGAATGTTTATAGAATTGTGCTAACATTGAATTGTAGTATTGATTTATATTGTTATCTATACCTATCTATGGTGAATTGTTGGAGAGTTGAGTAATGGTGGCTTTTGCTTGGATGAAGGGTAAGTTGATCTAATCTCATGGTATTAGTAAAATTATTCTTGTATGGGTTGACCCACTTATGGTGGAGGTGTTTATATGATGCATTGTATTGTGATTATGGCCATGAATGTATTATATGGGGAATAGATGTATTATTATACTATTATATATGTGAAGGTATATTATGAAGGTGTGCATACGGTCACAAGGTGATCTTGTATAAAGTGTTATTGTATTGTAAGAGAAAGTATGTTCTCTCTTAATATTTATATGTGAGGATGATAGATTATGAAGGTTTTCTATATGGTGATGTTGTATCTTGATGTAGGAGTCTCTTCTTGATGCATGAAGGCTATTGAATGTGATATCTTGACTTGGTAGGCTTAGGCATCCTTCTCTTTAGTAATGAATGTATCTTGACTCAAGTGTCTAATTGTGCATGAATTGGTAGACCTAGATTGGTAACCTCTTCTTAAATGAATGAATGAATGTCTAGGATCGGTAGGCCTAAATTGGTGCCCTTCTATAAATGACTTATGAGGAATTATAGTCTATGTCTTGAACCGGTAGACCTAGGCATGGTGCCCCTTCATGATGAGTCTAGGACCCCATGTGAATCTAAAACCTTGAAGCGGTAGACCTAATGATGGTGCCTTCTTCTTGTGTGAAATGATAGACTTAGAGTTGGTAGAATGTTCCGTTAAAAAACCTTCTCTAAGAAAGTTAATGAGCTATCCTTCATGAACTTTGATCAATAGATCCCTTGTGGTGCCATTCTTGGTAGAGGTTCTATGAGTGGGCTAGACCTAATAATGGTGCCCTCTTTAGTACACACATGTGAGTGAAATTACTCTATGGGAACTAAGGCTAGCACCGAGTGGATATGGTTAAGATGGTGTCTCTTCCCGTGGAAAAGGTAAGAGTCCAATGAACATCTTTGGATATCTCCTAAACCAAGTCCCTACATGGGTTGCTTACTAGTTCTACCATTGGGAAGTAGAACACCCTCCTCGGCGCGGGATTTATGACGCCGGATTCTATGCCTAGCTAGTATGGTCTATGTCGGTTAATGCCTATTCCCATCATGTGGGATGTGCACTATAGCTATTGGATAGGTTCTACAACGTGTAGGTAGTAGTATGGGATGCTATCTACACATGGCACAAGTAGGCTTTGAAGATACTAAAGTGAGTTCCCTAAGCCTTAATGTCTAATATGTGAAAGTACTCTAAATGAATGAATGTGTTCTAAATGACTCTTAGGAAGAATAGTGACTTGTTATCCTTTTAGTGTATTGCATGTCTTTCTTATATTAAGGAAATAAGCTACTCAGCATCTTATTTGAAATGTAATGGTTCTTGTCTATAGTAGCCTTGAGGAACACTTAGGTGTGTGTGAATGAGGTTGTATGGCCGGCTACTTCATGTCTCACTCAAGTGTGTCTTATGTTAACTCTAGATAGAGATCCTTGGATGTTAGCTTGTATCTTACTTGGTGAGCATGTTTATGTGTTACATATTGGTACTTGTGAAGCATCATTATTTGAGGTGAAATATAAATGTGAAGTAAATGCTTTATATGTTGGTTGGGATATAAATTATGCCTTATTTGTTCATCACTTATATGACTTTCTACAAAAGGAAATGAATATGTTTACAACCAAATGTCCGTTTAAAAGCATGTTTTTGCATGGTCATCATACATAGTACTTATTGTGCTAAACCATGTTTTCCTCTATTTTTTTCTACAAAGTGTAGGTGCGGGACAGTGTTTGAGTTGTATTAGAGTTGAAGCTTGACATTAGAGTTCTCTAATGATATTGGGGTATGTCCGCATATGTCAAGGTTAGTAACTTGTTAAAATGATGAGTTTTGGCTTCGAAGAGTTTTGTAGGTTAGACGTCAAGAGACGACCATGATGTTTGGAAACTAGTCTTTTGGTGCTAGTGTGTTCTAATGTGTTTTTGTTGAAGTTGATGTGTGGTTTGAGGTCTAAAACTTGTTGAAGTTACCCTAGTACCTAGGAGGTCATGTTTCGGGTTTAAATGTCCGGGTACGACTCCCCAAGGACCACCCTAAGGGTCATTGAGGAGGACCCTAAGTTAAATCCCAAAACTGCCAAATTGTGGTGACCTACGGTTGGCCATCTACGGCCAGTAGGTCCATTGACGGACTGTAGGTACATACTTAGCCTAGGAAGCAAGGCTCGCATTTTAGGATCCCCAGCCACCATTGACGGAAGACCATTACGGTCCGTCAACCCAACCACGGTCCGTGGATGGGGTCCCGTCGATTGGACCTGGGTTATTGCCAACTGACACGGTTTGGGCAAGGAGCTTTTGGTTTATTGATATTAAGTATTATTTGGTATAGGGTCGATTGCTTTATGTATTTTTATGTATTTTAAGTATGTTAATATAATTAAATCTCCATTTAGAATTCATTTTTCAAAATCAAAACCCCTTTTTCAAAAAGGTTCTCTCTACACCACCATTGAAGATCAAGAACAAGTTGGAGCTAGGCTTGAATATTTCATGTTCTTTCTTTTTCAAGTTCGTGGGGAATTCATCTCTAAGGTATGGTGACCCTTGATCCCTTATTATCATTTCTTTCAAGGAGTCCATTCAAAATGGGTTTCAAAAGTTTTCTAAAGAACAAAAGTTCTGTTTTTCTATTCTAGGCATGGGTTCATTGGTAAAACGTTTTCAAAGTCATTATGTTGATGAATTACGGTTTTATTTATGATTTTAAGATGATTTTATATGAAATTTCTTCAAGAACCCATGTTTTCACTAAAACCCTAAATTTGCCTAATGAAATGGGTTTATTGTTTATGAGCCAATGTTTATAGAATTGTCCTTAGATTGAATTGTAGTATTGATTTCTATTGTTATCTATACCTATCTATGTTGAATTGTTGGAGAATTTAGTAATGGTGGCTTTGGCTTGGATGAAGGGTAAGTTGATCTAATCTCATGGTATTAGTAGAATTGTTCTTGGATGGGTTGATCCACTTATGGTGGAACTGTTTATATGATGTATTGTATTGTGATTATGGCCATAAAGGCATGATATGGGGAATCGATATATTATTATACTATCATATATGTGAAGGTATATTATGAAGGTGTTCATACGGTCACAAGGTGATCTTGTATAAAGTGTTATTGTATTGTAAGAGAAAGTATGTTCTCTCTTAATGTTTATATGTGAGGATGATAGATTATGAAGGGTTTCTATATGGCGATGTTGTATCTTGATGTAGGTGTCTCTTCTTGATACATGAAGGCTATTGAATGTGATATCTTAAATTGGTAGGCTTAGGCATCCGTCTCTTGATCAATGAATGTATCTTGACTAAAGTGTATAATTGTGCATGAATTGGTAGACCTAGCTTGGTAACTTCTTCTTAAATGAATGAATGAATGTCTAGGATCGGTAGGCCTAAGTTGGTGCCCTTTTATAAATGACTTATGAGGAATTATAGACTGTGTTTTGAACCGGTAGACCTAGGCATGGTGCCCCTTCATGATGAGTCTAGGACCCCATGTGAATGTAAAACATTGAAGCGGTAGACATAATGATGGTGCCTTCTACTTATGTGAAATGATAGAATTAGAGTTGGTGGACCGGAACGGTATAAAACCCTTTCTAAGAAAGTCAATGAGCTATCCTTAATGAACTTTGATCAGTAAATCCGTTGTGGTGCCCTTCTTGGTAGAGGTACTATGGATCGGCTAGACCTAATTATGACTGGCAACGGAACCGGGAGGTACCGGTACCGGTTCCGGTCCGTTACCGGTTCCGTCTCGGTTCCGGATAGTACCGGTTAGATCCGGAATTGTTCCGGTCCGGGAGGGGTAACAGGGCGGAAGCCGGGATTTACCGGTCCATCCCGGTCCGGTTAGTCCCGGTTCCGTCCTGGTCCGGTCCGGTTCCGGTCCGGTTCGTTCTTTTTTTCTTTTTTTTTTAATCTGAAAATTTCAAATTATAGCCGTTGAGAGCCGTTGGGCAACGGGTTTTGGGCCCCACCAACGGCTCTTTCACCCCATAACCCCCCATTTACACCTCCCTACCCCCCAAACTTTTTTTAATACCCCAAACTTCTTAAAACTATATTTTCATTCTTTTTTTTAACTATAAATACCCCTAATCTTTCATTCTTTTCACTCACAAAAATATCTTCTAATCTTTCTACTCTCTAGTCTCTACTCTCTAAATTCTCTTATTCTCGACTTCTCGTTAAAATTACGAATTTGGTCTTTGGAAATTGGAGCTTCAAAATTCAACTTTCAATTTTCGCCTTCCGGTCATACACGTCTACTTTTTTAAGTAGACGTTTGGTACATTCGTTCCAACTCACTTTTCATTTAGTTATTTATTTGTTTACATTTAATTATTTATTTTGTGAGTAATTAATCTCTAGTCTCTACTTATTTAGTTGTTTATTTGTTTAAAACTTTGCTAATCATTTTCGTATTATATATAATTTACTCACTTTTTATATTTGAATATGGATTTCGAAAAAAACATTATTGAAAAGGGTAAAATAACCATAGTTAATTCGTTCACTAATTTATCTAGCTCAAAATCCAAGAAAAATAAAAAAACCGGTAGTACTTCTCAATCTAAAACTAAAAAAACTTCTC
>JAJOOH010072573.1:0-19730 GCA_029582605.1 Solanum gracilifrons
CGCACTACTTTAAGTCAGACATTTCGACAAGATATAGAAAAGTGCCACGAAATGCGGATGATGGTGGAGTTGGAGAGGACCATCCTGAAATGTTGTCTGTTTTCAAGCATGTTGGTCGTGGTTTTGGTAAAAAGAAAATAAGAAGGTTAGATGATAGAGAATATCATGCAACTCGGACATATATTTTGTTGAATTGTGATGAAGTGAAACCATATATAAAGTAAGTTAATTACCATGATCTAGCTATACATATTATTTACATTTGAAGTTATTGAACTAAATTAGCCTTTTTTTTCTTTAGAATTTTTGAGGATACCTTGAGACAAATACAACCATGTATTCAAGATAGTGAGATTGATGCTAAACTTGAAACAGAGTTTGCGTCTTGGTTTAATCAATACGTAAGTACTAATATATTTAAATTAATCTCTACAGTAAATTCAATATAATCTTAATGTATGCCTAATTACTTATAATGTCAATAGGCACGTGATCCTTCATCCGGCATTACCAATCAATTCATGAAAAATCTTGCAGAAGGGCCATTGCATAAGGTTCAACCCTTTAATGGATATGTTGTAAATGGTTACAAATTTCACACTGAAGAATGCGGTTCAAATAAATCTACAATGAATAGTGGTATATGCATTAAGGGCTCTAGTCATAGTGCAAATAAGATCGATTATTATGGTATATTGACAGAAATTCTGCAGCTAGAGTATCATGCATTACCATTTAAGAGAACCGTATTATTTAAATGTTCTTGGTTTGATCCAACACCAAAGCATGGCACAAGAGTACATCCACAATATAATCTTGTTGATGTTAATAGAAGAAGAACTTTTAATAAATATGAGCCATTTATTATGGTTGTGCAAGCTTCTCAGGTGTATTTTGAAACCTATCCTTCAGTAAAGAGGACACAGAATGATTGGTTAGCTGTTTGTCAGATAAAGGCACGTTCAATTGTAGATGTTCCAAACATAGTAGAAAAACCTCATACACTGAATGATCTAGCTTTTCAAGAGGATAATAGTCAAATGCATGAAATTGATATTTGTGAAGATGAAACACCTTATATATTGAATGATCCAGATGGTGTTTTTATTGACATGGAAGAGGAGGAGGAGGAGGGAGAGAGAGAAGAGGAAGAGAGGGAGATGGAAGAAAATGATGAGGATAATGACAATGATGATGAGAAGGAGGATGATGTTGATGATGGGGATGAGGAGGAGGATGATGATGAGGAGGATGAGACTGAGGATGAGGATAAGGATGATGATGATGAGGAGGAGGATGACAATGAGGAAGGGGAAGATGAATATGAACATCAAAACAAAAAGAGAAGAAAGTGTAGAGATTAATGTCACTTGAAGTTTTTAAATTTATTGTCTCTATTAATCTAAAGTTGAATGTACTATTTTATGCTACAAGTGATCTTCATTTTCTTAGTTTTGTTATTATATCTTGTGAATTCTATTGGGCATCATATATTATATATCTACATAATGTACTAATATAATTTGAATGCTAGTTGATTTTTCTATCAAGAACTTTATTGCTGCAATTGTACAAGGTCTATGTAATTAAAATTTAAGAATATGAGTGATATGCCATCATCAAATGCTGGTTCTCCTACTGGTCCTTGTACTCCAACCACTCCTAGTACTCCAGATGTCTCTATTGGGTCTCCTAGTTGCTCATCAACATCTGTTCGGTTGGTCATCGCAGTTGTAGCGGAAAAGTAAGAAAGGATATTTTTGTATACTTGATCTAATTTTTTCTAATATAAGTATTATGAAATGTGTTAGTTATTTTTAATTTTATTTCAGATTCGTTCCTAATGGTCACTCTATCTCGAAGACCATCACAGAAACGTTCAAGGAAAGACAAGATGTTACTGGCTACTCATGGAAGGATGTCAGTCAATCAACTCATAAATTTTATTGGCATGAATTTTTGGTAACTACTGCTTTATATTTAAAATATATAAGTAATTTATTTAATTTATATCTCCATATGTTTATTTCACTAAGTAATTTTTTTTCCAGAAATCATATCAGTGGAATCCTACTGAGAATTCTATAATGGAACGTACATGGAATAAGGTGGCATCCACTTTATACTCCAAGAAAATGTATATTTGGCGAAAAGGTACAGTCAAACCTAATTTTGTTTTGGAGGATATTTGGAGAAGTTGGAAGACGCATTGGGCCTCTGATGAATGGATGGATAAATCTCGTATCGCCACTCGAAATCGATGTAGTGAGACTGGTGGACTAGGCACTGGTCCAAGCAAGCATACCGGTGGTTCTAGATCAACAGTGGAGCATACTATAAAATTGGTACCAAATTTAACACTTTCTATAATATATTTCTAATCTTATCTCTTATTTTAATATTAAACTCTGTTTTTTAGGCAGTAGAACTACGTCGTCCACCAAATTCGTGGGATATATTTAAGAAGTTGCATAAAAGAAAGGATGGAAGCTTTGTTGATGCCAAGTCTAAATGCATTAATGTAAGTTGTGTGTGCTGCTCTTCTTTAACCACATTGTAGGACTTATCCTTATTTTGTGAAGCTTTTAAAGAAGAAAAAGGTAGATTTTATGCAGTTGTGTGTGTTGCTATTAAGAAGATTTGCTATAATTGTTTGTGTTGCTATTGAGCAAATTTTTGGGGCAGCTGTTTTTGGTTCAGATTTGAGCAGCTTTTTTATCATAGTTATGATCAGATGTTGTGCAGTTATTTGGGAAATTTTTTAATGCAATTTTGAAGCAGATTTTATGCTATTGTGGATAGATTTTGTGCCTTTTTTGGGCAGATTTTGTGGCAGCTCTTTGTGCTGTTTTTGGTGCAAATTTGAGCAGATTTTTATCATAGTTTTGACCATATGTTTTGCAGTTATTTGAGCAGTCTTTAATGCAATTTTGAAGTAGATTTTGTGCCTTTTTTGATAGATTTCATGCTGTTTTTTTGTGCAGATTTTTATCATACTTTTTTTAACAAATGTTGAGTAGTTATTTGGAAAGTTATTAATGCAATTTGAAGCAAATTTTGTGCCTTTTTTTTTTATAGATTTTATGCCTTATTGGGGGCAGATTTTGTTCTGTTTAAAGAGTTTGTGCTGTCTTTTGGGTGCATTTTTCTTACAGAGTTGCTAGAAGCAACTTAATATGCACATATTTGTGGAAAGCTTGAGTTTTTGATGGCTGATTGTTTGAAAATTTTCAGGATAAAATGGAGGTTGTCTTAGCTACGGCTATTTCTAGCTCCTCAGATGATTCACAAGAAGTTCAAGAACTTGATATAAATCGCTTATACTTTGATGTTGTGGGTGGAGAAAAAAAACGACGTGTGTATGGTTTAGGCTCTCAAGGTTTGGCGTTGTATCAAGATCAAAATTCTGTCACTTCGCGCAATTTACATGCGGTATCTGATGATGTTGCTGAAGAGCGCATTAAAATACTTGAGGAAGAAGTGTTGCATATGAGAGAAAATCAACAGAGAATTCTTCAAGAACGTTTAGAGGCAGAGGTGCAACAACGAGTAGAGCACGAGGTCTCGCGTTTGAGGCAACAAAGTGATGATCGATTCAAGTCTATGGAGGAACGATGGTCTCGCATGATGAGCGAGATGGCGTTATCCTCACGCTCATCTAGTAATCCTTCTCCTTAATAGGAAATGACCAAATGTTTATGTGTTTAAATATTTGTCCACTTTTGCTTATTGAAGTTGTGCTTTGACATGTTTTAAATTCATAATTTTGTATTATAAATCTAGTATTATGTTTATTATATCATGGTGGTTAATTATTTTTTTATTTTTGACTAATTTACTATATATATATATATATATATAATAATAATAATTGTCCACTACTATATATAGCAGTTATTATT
This sequence comes from Solanum gracilifrons, assembly GCA_029582605.1. Lineage (NCBI taxonomy): Eukaryota > Viridiplantae > Streptophyta > Magnoliopsida > Solanales > Solanaceae > Solanum > Solanum gracilifrons. Next base: position 3,903 of record JAJOOH010072573.1, read on the forward strand.
TATTAAATTAAAATCAAATTTGTGACAGATTTAACTATCACAATTAATTCTAAATTTGTTACTAAAATCAACAAGAGAGCAATTTTATGACAAAATATTCCATCACAATTTACTTGTAACGAAATATTCTGTCACAAATATTGTGAATATATTTAGAAATTTGTTACAGAAACTATTCCGTCACTATTTTGTAATGGAATATTCGGTCAAAAATTTTGTCTCAAATTTGTGACGGAATTTAAGTCAAATACAAGAATTTATATTGTCACCGTCAGGTCTGTCACTATGCCGTCACAATAATTTTGTGACGGAATTGAAATCCGTCACAATGAGTTTATGACCCCAGGTTCTGGGACGTCCATTTTTTCGTCACAATTCCGTCACAAATGATAATTTGTGACGGATTTGTGACAGAATCGTCTGTCACAATTTTGCTATTTTCTTGTAGTGTAGATCAATCTACGGACCGTTCTGTACATCCGTGGTTTCCATCTACAACCAATATTGTTGGTCCTCTAATCCACGAAAGGGTTCCACGGACCGTAGATCAATCTACAGACTGTAGGTCCCCTCCGTGGATGACCACTGTAGCTAGTGTCTGAATTTTTTTGTTTTTTTGTTTTTTGTTACTCTTTTTTTTTTTAGTTCTAAATTTTTCCAAGTATGTATATAGTTAGTTTTGGCACTAATATCACTTCCACAGGCACGATGGCACCCAAGAATGTAGTCATCTACTCAAAACAGGGCAAGTCAGAATCTGTTGCTCCTAGCTTCAGGTTAATCGATGAGGACACGGATACAGAAAAAGATCCAGCATACGTTTCTTCCAACACAAGGACTTCCCCCACTGCACCCCGAGCCACCAGAGGCACCTCCGAAAGGTGATTCCCGATTATCTCCCAGTTTCGTGAGAAGCACACATTGATCGGGTCACCAACTGGGGTTGCTTCCAGTTCAGCTACTGGGCCTACGTCTGGCTCTGAGTCTGCCCATGCTTCGGGTCCAAAGCCAAGTCAGCCATAGGGTCCGTCCAGAATGACCAAGCAGCCTTATCTGATGAGGCCACTAGCTTAGAGTCAGTACCCGTACCAAGGAATGAGGACCCTACTCCAGTGGCCGGCGAGCCCAACAGATGGTATGTTGAGGGCCAATGACAAATCTATTAGGATGCCAAGATGAAAAATGACAAAGAGAAGATGGCCCGACTGGTTATAGAGGAGCGCAGAGTCCTCAAAGGAAGCTTGCACACTGTCCCCGACATCCACCGACTTTTTAACCTTCATAAGTGTGGCTGGATGGCTCGAGACCCAGGGACTAATAGTGAGGAGATTGTACGAGAGTTCTACGCCTCCTATGCCGCCAATCTCCGTGGTTCGATCTCCAAGCGATCAAAGCCCATAGCTCAGGACCCTCTCACTTCCACTATGGTTCGAGGTTGTCCGGTGGACATATCACATGCCACCATCAGCCGCTTTCTCTATGGTCCTACCACGGGTTACTCTTGGTCACTAAACACAGCGGAGTTTGATTACAAATGGGATATCGTGCGGAGCGGCACTTTCCAGAGGAATGCTGAGCAGCGAGAGGTTGTTATACTGTGGTTAGCCAAATACATTGTTGCAGATGGCGAGCGTGCGGAGTGGATCGCCACACCACGATTGGGTATACGAAAGGCCACTTTAAATTTTGTGGTCAAGTTTGTCTGGTTGTTGGTGCGTAACAGGGTGTCGCCTAGAAAAGCTAACAACCAACTCACATGGGACAGAGCAATCATGGTAGCATCATTGGTAGAAGGAGTGGAGATTGACTTTCCCCGCATCCTGCCGGCAAAGATTCACGAGAGGGCATTCAAGACCTCCACTACTTAACCCTTTCCATGTTTGATTTTCCAATTGTGCAGGGACTCTGGAGTGCCGATCTGGCATTGTTGCAGGTTAATCCACCATACAGGGACTTTGGATATAGGCCTCATTCGAGATGAGGCAAATGTGGCGGCACCTCGCAGAGCCCCAGGTTGAGGTACCTCCCTTGGGTGCAGATCTTGCAGACGCGGTGGGGCAGGCATAGGGCGGTGACCCCATTATGCCAGATCACATCGATACTGTCCCGGTCTCCTCTTCCCAGGCTGCTAGTAAGGCCCCTAGCTCATCCCTGTCCACACCACTATTAGGAGCTGATGTTGTCCTGTTGGCTAGAGTACAGAAATTAGAGGCTTAGATGGCCACACTGTTGCATCACATCCAGCGTTGGATGTAAAAGTCGATAACTGAGTCCGAGGCCAGAATGGAGCAAAGGATGGAGGACATGATGGACTGGAAAATCCAGGTCATTAATAAGTGACTCGATGCCTTTGAATTGAGAGTCATTGATCGACCAGCCCCGACCATAGATCTATCCTCTTTTCAGTTCGAGTTAGCCAGTCTCCGGGCCGACGATGATGCCATTTTTGCCACCCCTATAGTTGAGCCTCAGGCTGCACCTACTGCGTTGGATGATGATACGTTGCTGGATGCTTTATTCAGTGGGACCACCGAGGAGGGGCCTGAGCCTACACATACAAAAGGCAAGAGGCACCGTTCTAGTCGCACTGAGGATGAAAATTCCCAAAAGAGACAGCGTAGGTAGGAGAAGGAGGCTAGGAAGGCTTCGATTTTAGATGAAGAGTTGCGCCAACAGAGGGTGCGTGAAAGTATTGCAGGGGGATCGAGTTCTGCCCCAGTTGTAGAGGTCCCGCCTGTCGTGAGGGACGTTGTGAGCACCACTTATGGTGCGGTTGGAGTGACCGAGAGCACTACTGAGGGTGACTTAAGTATGGTTCCAGCGGGCTCCGGGAAACTGGACCAACCCGCTTGTTGATGATTCTTCGGCGCAATGCACCACAGGTTTGCTTCACCCAATCCATTATCTTTTATTGTTTTTGTATGCATTGGCGACAATCGCATCCATTTTTGTTGGGGGTGGGGTAAATGGATTGTGAGTAATAGTGTGAAGTCTGAGTAACCCAACTCATAAATCCTCTCTTTGGGGTTTTCTTACCTGTGTTCTTTTTTTCCAAGAGACTGTTTAATTTTTGTTAAACTGACATGTGTTAGGATCGTATGTGTAAAAGCATGAAAATAAATGAAGCATGATGGCTTATGAAAAATATACCCGTCCAAAATTTGTGATATATGCTAGAATTGGTAGGCTAAGACAAGTTAAATGTGTTGGCTCTGAGTATGACATGATAATGAATCAACTTGATGGCATGACTTAAGCTGAAACTTGAACTGGGTAATCTGATAATCTTATAATGAAACTATGTGTCAAGAGTGTGTGAGAATAGTTGATTGTTCAAACAGTTTTTGTGCAAACAATTCACTCTAGGGGCTAGAAAGTGATCATAGGCCCTTGTTCTGATAAGTCTACAAATTGCCAAAAAAAAAAGATCCAACCAAATGAAATAAACGTTCCTTTTGATCCAAATGCTTTGAGCCTAAAAGTAGACCATTTCTTTCTAAACCCCGAACTCACCTTCCCATAATCGACTATGTTGGCCTCGGTCCCTCCTTGGACATGTGCACCTTGACTTAAGCCAAAAGTCTAAGTTGAGGGTGGCTAATGTAAAAAGTAACTTCAATCTTGGCCCTGACCCGACATTGGGTGTTGTGCACCTCAACCTATGGAAAATCCATAAGTTGAGGGTGGCTATGAAAGAGGACACCGAAAGAAAAATGGGTATGAAAAGAGTTTGATGTTGAAAAAGAGAGGAAAGGATGTGACTTGTTGAAAGCTAAAGAAAAATAAATAAATAAATAAAGTGCTACAAAGTCTAAAGTCCCATCCATGGTTGAAGAAAATCAAGGGAAAGAAGGTAAATCGGTAGGATGGCAAATATAGGGCAAGAGGTTGAAAGCCTAGTGTAATGTCAAGGAGGGCAGAAAGTCACTAAGAAGTACCCAAATGTACCACACCTGACCCTAAGCTTATGTTACAAGCTAAGAAAGTCCTGTAGTGATCCTAGAGTCTAGTTTGGAGAGTCTAAGCAGTGAAAATAAGGGCAAGCTTATGATACTGAACACTAACTATACTTGAAGTTATTTTTGAGTGTGAGTGTTGAATGAATCCTTGTACTCCAATTCATAGTCATTGTGTGAAAGAAGAGGGATTTCGTTTGAAGTAAGGGCACTAGTTACATTGTCGGAAAGTTGATACTTTGGTGATAGTGAAACAGCGTATGTTGTGTGTTAGTTTGTCGATCGTTGTAATGATTTGATCCGCATGAATTAGCTTGTCGAGTATAAGAGAATAATTTTTGCACCAGGAAAGTGAGTGGGATAGAGAGCCATGTGATTGCTTGTGATTGAAATGCTTGCTTCTATACAAGTGTCATTTAGAGTCTTAATGCGTCGCTTGAGGAAAAACAACGAAGTTAAGTTGAGGGTGTTGATATACCGTGAGTTTATGGTATTGCTAATACATTTCACTTACAAGTTGTGTGTGTCTAGGGCATTTTTATATTGGTTTTTATGTGTTTTTATCATATTTTGCAGGAAAGATGTTCAGGCGCGGAAGTAAAGAGACAGCTGAAAGAAATGCAGAAAAGGGCATCTACGGAGGTGATCTACGGACAGTAGGTCCATTGACGCTCCGTAGATGCTGGCTGTAGATCAGCATGGACGGAAAATCAGGGAAATCTGACCAAGTGTGGAACCACGGTGACCATTGACGGTTCGTAGATTGATATACGGACCGTACTGTTGATCCGTAGATTGATACTGCGAGGGTTCCAGTACCTGATTTTTGAAGATTCTAAGTGTGGAGCTACGGAGGGGGATTGACGGACCACAGATCGATCTACGGTCCGTACTGCAGTTCCGTTGTTTCCTTTAGAGAAGCTGATTTTTGGAAGCTGAAATATTTTCCAAGTCCTGGCTGACGGAAGGGACTCACGGACCGTAGATCCATTAACGGTCCGTGAGTCAATCTCGTGGAATGAAGACGTATCCCTGAACAAACTTTCCTTATTTTGTTTCCCTTTTAATTTAGGACTTCTTTTCTATAAATAGGGCATGTAAACCTCGTTTTTGGGGGTTAGACTCTATTACTTTTGTTCTAGTTCTTGACTTGGGAGATTAACTTGCAACTTTAGCAATTCTTAATTTTCTAAGTTCGTTTTGAAGATTTTTGTGTTGCAATACAAGTTGAATTTCTGGGTTTATTATTCTTCTTACGTAAGTTCATAATTCTTTCATCTAAAACAATGAATTGTGTTCATATGATTATGGGTAACTAAACCCCACAACTAGGGTTGTGGGAACCATGAGCGATTAACAAAGTATGAATAGTAAATAAGCGATTCTTGAATAGTGTTTTGCATGCATTGATAATTCTTTCGTTTAGAAGTCTTTTTAACGAGTGCACGCGTTAGAACTCGCTTTGTTGCTACTTGCCGAACCAAGGAGGTAATCAACAAGAAAAGAATTATCAACATAGATTTAGTGTGATACTATCTAATAGGCTAGTGTCGATTGGTGCGAAGTAATAACTAAGCCAAACATCGATTATGATGTCTAATATGAGGTAAAGGTAAGGGTTAGCAAATTATACACACATAGCCAGACCAAGGTGCGGGGTGAAATTCTCTAGATGCCGGACCAAGGATTTAGAGATACCTAACTTATCACTTTGCATGTAGTTCACTAGGAAAGGATTGCTATTACTAGGATTACTGCGTTATGAGCTTGTGGGGAACACGTATACCCTAGTTATTTCTCTCATATTGATAACAACTAAAATTGACTTTTGATTACTGATTATTTATTGAATTCTAAAAATTTGTTTCACAAACCCCCCCTCCCCCTTTAATTACTTGTTTATGGAAGTAATTTGACTAATTGAATATAATTGTTGGTTAAAGTAAAGTCTAAACCATTTTCCTCATGGGATCGACCCCAACCTACAAGTTGGGTTCTTTACTTGATAACGATTGCTTATGCTTCTTTAGGGAGGTGTAATTTGAGCATATCAAAATCCTAGATTTCTTGAGGAGGAAGACTTAAGAGATAATTTTAGGAATTTGGGAAAGTGAGTGTGAATGGGGAGGTTAGGGATCTTAGAAACCAGTTATAACCACTTAGAATAGGCCAAAACGACATGGTATGTGTATTGAAAGAGTGGAAAAGTCTAAAATTTCTTGATTAAAAATTGTTGAAAGTCGTTCACGGACGCCTTTTACGGACCGTATAACAAATCACGGACTGTTAAGGGTCCCGTAGAAGGCAAATGGGAAAATTTGGAGTTTCTAAAGTTCTAGTGTATGAACCCTTCCACGGTCTGTAGAAGACAGTATGGCATGTACATTCGTTCGAGGAAGCTGAATGCCTGATTTATGAAGTTTCCTTATACAGACCCATCCATGGTTCGTAAACCTTTCTACAAACCATGAAAGATGTCCTTCTTAGTCAATTAATTTTTTTCCAACTCTCTGAAGATGGTCTATAGATAGGTCTACGATCCGTGAAATTATATATGAACTGTAAAAGGTTTCGTAAAACCCCAATCCTGAAACATTTCCAACTTTTGAGGTTTTCTTCTACGTTTGTATTCATAAACCATGAAAGCTTATACGATCTGTGAACACCTCCCATAGAAGCCACTGTTGCAGACTTTCAACAACAACACTTTTCCACTTTAACTGAGTTAGACACTTCTAAGGTGTTACATATAATATTGTCTTCAGAACTTTTTTAGTAAAACTAAACTGAGCACTCCATGGCTTGACTATAACTGGTTTGCTACCCATCATATGAGGGTCAGATGCCAACACTTGGTTTCTATGACAAAGTATCCTTTGTTATGATGGTAAATCAATGATTTAACTTGGAACTTCCATTGACCCAAGAATATGATCACTACACCAATCATAGGAGAGTCTACTACCACATACATTATCAAGGCATCTTTCCATAGCATAGTCTCCTTGTCTACCGTTGTTCTATCAAGATTCACCACTTTTAAACCATCTTTCACTACAAGAGCTATACATTGGAGAGTCGTCCCTTTTAAGGTCATTTTATTATCAGTGAATAAGCTTTCTCGGCTGTTCCATTCAGTTGAGCATGGGTTCTACACCCCTTGATTCCCTTGCGTAGGTTTTATCAGCACCTGGATTGCTAGAGCCATTGATTTCACTGCAACACTCTGTGTCGCCTAAGCAGACCATGGGTCCATACTAGGGTTTAGTACCAGCGTAAGAACTCCCTTCTATATCACATCTTGTTCCCCTAGCTCCTTCAACTCAGTGCCTAGGGCGGCCCTAGTATTTAATAACCTTCGATTTAGATCTCCATTGATCACATGTTGCTAGGATGGGTTATTGTAACTCCCAATTTCATCATTTCCTCCTAGATTCCATAAGTAGAGTTTTCCCCGGTTAGTACCTCACTTACCATTTCCTTGCCCCTATCAATCATAGTCACATACTGATTCACCATGGTTGGTGGAGGGTTCAAAAGTTGTATCTTGTTCGCCACCTTTTTTTTGCCTATCCTTGGTCATGCCGGCGATGAGAGTCGTTAGTAGCACCACTAATCGTATGCCAAATAAGAAAGAGAGAGAGAAAGTGTGACCTGGAGAGAGTTGTAAACAATAACAGTTATGGGATTTGACTTTTCAGTTATAGCTAGCCAACGAAAAGGTTCAAAATCTCAAAGAGGGAAACTAGGGATATTATTATTATTATTATTATTATTATTATTATTATTATTATTATTATTATTATTATTATTTGGAGGGTTCATAAAGGCTAATAGTGACTTGTCATTTACAAAGATGACATATAGTTCATCTCTCAATTAAGTTATCCTTGAACATATGACATGGCTATTTGCATTCAACAGACACGCAAATGTACTTAATTATAATAGTAATGTGGAGGCTCTAAAGAGTTGGATCGATATCAATTCCAGAGGGACTTGTAACTTAGCAATTATTTAGTTATCCTAATATTATAAATTTACCCAAGTGTTTAAATGACCAAATATAATATGTTGATTTATTATAACTACTTTTAATTATACAATAAATTGGTTGATATCAAGTATTGAGAGAAAATATAGGGTTACGAATTTGCTAAGCATTCATGTCTAATTTTTTATTTCATAGACTTAATTTATTCATCTAAATGTTGATTTACAGGGTTAATAATATGATTAAGGTATTTTGAGACTTAATTACTTATCTATATTGACCTCACAATTAGGGTTGTGATAACCCAACATCTACGTGTATAGCTAATATTCCAACTTCATATCCAAGTAGGGTCTTCTAGTAAATTAATGTTCTAGATGTATATCAATTCTTTATTTTACTAATTAAATTAAAGATCCTACTCTTTATATTCTTTATTTTATTTCAATGATTCATTTTTCGTGTTCACAAAGAGATTATTCATTTATTTTTATGGTAACTAAACATTAAAAATGTAAGCATATGAATATAAGAAAAAACTAATATTGGTAAATAAACATTGATCACTAAATCATTCACTAAACAGTAGTGTTATCGTCGTAACCTCAAAACAAGAGTAGTTAGCCGCTAATGCTCTGATTAATACAACAATTTCGACTGCTTCCTGCAAAGCCTTGCATCATCTTCTTTTTATTTTCATCTACAAATAAAAAGACAATTCAATTCATTTATATATCAATTCAAAATTAAATAATATATCAATCTCTATACTTATCTCTGATATATTTACTTTATAGTCTTTCTTTTATTATATAAATTAAATATTTTGAACCATCAAAAAGCTATCTGAAGCATTAATTATATATATATAGTCTTTAGAGCATTATTAATTAATTCCTATTATTGTACTTCTTATCTATAGAGAAATAAACATTTCACCATCTCCTAAATATATAAAGATGTTCAAACCACAGTTTTCAATCATTCGCCACGTTCTTAGATCTTTTGCTTAGTCAACCTTTCATTTTTCTATATAGATACCCTCCCATAATCTTTCTTGTTTAGCAACTAATTAATTAATTAATTAATTTAAATACTCAATTTCAACATGAGTCAGAGTACTCTTTTCTAGTTTTAGTATCTACTTCTCTCCTACCTTTATATTTTTTTTTTCTCTCAAAAGTTATTCTTTTTATGCTTCTTTTATATCTTTATTCCTTTTAGTAAAGTTAATAATCCTTCTTCTTCTTCCAAGCTTTTTAAGCTAACTTTTATTTTTCCTTTCCCACTTCTTGTGGTTTTATTATTTGTGTGTGTACTTGCATCATTTAAGGGTATGTAGGCATAGAATATGTACACTCCTCAGTAGTGATTTCCCAATTGCCTCTAGGTTGCACCTTAAGCATTAATGTTTTTTGGTACGGAGAAAAATATTTTTAAAAAATATTTTTTAAATTTTTTTATGTTTGGTTGGTTAAAACGTCAAAAAAAAATTCTCAAGGAAAATAAGTTTTCTAAAAATTAGGAAAATAATTTTCCTAATAAAAGTAGGAAAACAAGTTACGTAAATGACATTTTAAATTTATCGTCTCCTCCCCAATCAGCAATCCCCCAACCCCGAACCCCCACTTCCCATTCCATCTCGTCTTCTTAGTATATTGTTGGATAACATATAAATATTTTGGGATAATATTTTCTTGCTTACTCACCAAACATTAGAAAATAAGTAAGAAATTCACTTGGTTTTTTTTTAAAAAAAAAGATTTTCCTCCACACACACATATAAAATATATAAATATGTCATTTAATTTGGCTTCAGCTAGCATTTATGCTTCTCCAATTTGGGATGTATACAAATAGACACTTAAAACCTGGGCCAAACACATAAACATATCCCTAAACTTATTGGGGTTTTCCCCTCAGGTACCTCAACTACTCCATTTTCATATTGAATCCTTGAACCACCCATAATTTGTTCCTTTTAAACACTGTGGCTATGTGGGACAAAACTTCCGCAAATATTTTTTGTTGATTGTGCCCGTGAGATCCACCTTTCCCACGTGGAAATTGCAACCAATCAAACTTCAATCCATTTACACGTCAGCGCCACATAATCATTTCCCAAACCTAAAAACCTAAAACCCCTTCATTTTCCCCCAAAACACTTCTGACTTGAAGAAGAAAAAATTTATGAACAGGATAACTTCGACATTGGAACTTGATGATTAAGAATAAATCAATGAAGAAGAGATATATTCTGATGAGCAACTCCAACTTAATGATGAAGAGAAAGAATAGAGGAGAAATAAGAGAAAAATGGGAGAAATTAGGGTTAAAAGAGGAAGAAGAGCGTTGGTGGGTGGTTCAGGGATCCACATCAGCGCCTTCAAAACGTCTTCATGCGCTCAAGCGACGTGAGATCACATTTTGTGCCACATCAGCCCACAGTGTTTAAAATGAACAAATTATGGGTGGTTCAAAGATTCAATAGGAAAATGACGTAGTTGAGGTAGCTAAGGGGAAAAATCCAACAAGCTTAGGGACTTGTTTATGAGTTCCGCCTAAAACTTGTATAAAATTGAACAAGTAGACACACACCTCCTATGTGGCATAATACATGTAGGATGCCACATAGAACACAATTTTTTCATGTAGAATGCCAAATAGGATGATTATGTCTATTTATTCAATTTTATATAAATTTAAATGTTTACTTGTGCAAACTCAAAATTGAAGGGCGTAGATACCAGCTCAAGTCAAATTAAAAAATATATTTATATATTACTGTTTTGTATGTAATTTGCTGAGTTAGTTTGACACCAATTTAGCTTATCAAGTGAAACATAAAGTATTCAAAGTTCAATGTACTTGAGTATGCAAGTGGTATTATTTAAAAAACAAGTTGAACCACTTGACAGTTTGATTATTAATAATAAAGTAAAAGTTGCAACTGTTAATTAAGTTAAACTCATTCCAGAGAAAAAATATTAATTTAAAAATCGATATATTAATTAAGACACTCACAGGCAAGATGTAATGGGAAGACTTATATAATATGGTGTTCAGATGTTGGTATTTTGTTTAATTAAAAGCTGACAACATGGGCAACTTAGTTGTGCCTTATTTTTTGTTATTAAAATAAATCCAGAGGTTTTGTTGTGATTATGTTCTAATTACTCCCTCCGTCCCATATTAGTTGTTTATCTGACTAAATTAAGAAAACATTAATTAATTTTTTTCCTATATTACCCTTGCAATTGATTCGTTTTTAAATTGTCCACATTTGTTTGTAAAATTCCCAAGAAGTTTTTTAACGGATGAATTAATAAAGTTATCTTCTTATTTATGATTTCTTAATATACGTGAAAAAAAAAAAGAAAAATGATCAACTAATATAAGACAAAAGGAGTCTAAACTGTTAAATAATTGCATCTTCCAACAACTTTAAAAATGGAAGAGGTTAAGGTTGGCACCACCAAATGTTTTACCAGTTACTAATGTTTTATTTAGTAGTAAAATTTTATTAAACACCATGATCTGATTCTGACAGTTATACTTGATTAATAATGGCAGCCACGTGAGCATTATAATATGAAATAACTTTACTTTATGTTTGTTCATTATTTTTTTACTTTACTTAATCACCTTTCTCTGTTTAGCAATGTACTTATGCAATTGATAGCTCCTAATAACTTCATGTGGTATAATTTGAGCCAAACCATTCTGTTGTCTCAGTTTACTGATACTCAAACGTGAAAAACAATGGTTCATACACGATCGATATTTACATCAAATCAAGCATTTTAACTAGTATTATTGTAAATTAAATGTGAACACTATTAAAAGAATAATATTTTCTCATTGAAAAATATTAAATGTTATTACTACAGATATTTTGATTAAATCGGTTTGAAAAGAAAAAAAAATAGTAATTGTTTCATATGAAAAAACTAGGAAACTTCCTACTATTTCAATAAGAAACTGTTTCCACCATACACTTTTCTAATGATCTGATTCGCTGAAAAATGAATGGGAAAATCATGTTCTATGCCTTATTAATCCGTGGTAGGGAAAACTTTTGTTTCTAATAGTTGAATATATATGACTTATCTATAATTAAATGACAAAAGTTTATACAAAACATGTGGCCTTTTAGGCCAATTCAAATTTTAGATTTGGGTTATATTGAACAAACTAATGAATTGGTAAATAAGATAGATTGCAAGAAACAAATCAAACAGTATCATGATAAGTGATAACCAGCCCAAAGCAGCAACTAAGCAGGTGAAATTTCATTTGTAATTTAGGCTATGGCCCATATTAGAAGTATCAAAATGGCTCCAATACGTCCGCTGCCAGATTGGTATTCATTTTTGAGGAAAATTCAAAAATAGCTAAGACTAGAAACATGCAAAATAGATATAGTTTGCTTAATTATAATTTGTAGCTATATGTTATAAGAGGAGAGAGGCAAGCGAGATTGGGAGAGGGAGGAAAGAGGCGAGCAAGAGAGGGCAGAGAAGGAGGGAGGAGAATTGTCTTTCTATATCTACTGAATGATTGTATATATGTAAGTAGTATGTTTATGCATTAATGATTGGATTTGTATATATGGTGATAATTGTATACATATGTATCAAGGAATACAATTGTATTAATGAATACAGTTTGTATCCAAATACAATTTGTATCAATGAATATATTGTATCAGTGAATACAATTGTATCAATGTTGTATCAAGTTCAACATTTGTATTTGTATAATTGATTGTTACCACTTGTATCAATTGCATTAACGAATATAATTTGTATCTGAATACAATTGTATCAATGTTATATCAAGTTAAACATTTGTATTTGTATATTGATTTTATATCATTTGTATCAGCAAATACATATGTATTTGTATTTTGTGTCACTAGAGAGGATTTGCATAGCTAATACTTATCATTTGTAAATTTGATTATCATTTGCATTTAATTTGTATTGAGAAAGAGAGAAGACAGAGAAAGGCAAGAGGGTCAAAGAGGGGGTAGGTAAAGGAGAGAGGAGAGCGAGAGATGACAAAGAGAGAGAGGAGAAAGGCGAGCAAGAGTGCAAAGAGAGAGAGGAGAAAGGCGAGCAAGAGTGCAAAGAGAGGAGAGAGCTGATGGACAAAGGGAGACAGGAAGAGATGAGAAAAAAAACAGCAACAAAATCCTAACTATAGCTACAAATTGTAATTCTTTCAAATTATAGTGGTGTATTGTAAATACATATCACATGCTTGCCTATTTACGTAATTTTATCCTCATTCTTACATATGTTGTAAAAATATATTAAAAAAATTAGGTTTAGGACTAGACAGAGGACATACGTGCTCATGTAATAAAAGAAAGCATATTACAAGCTTCGGAACAAGCTATGTTCGAGTCAACAGAGAAATCAGAACAATCTGGTATAGTTTATGAGTAACCCAATAAGACAGATACATTGAATATAGAGTAAAATTTTATCGATTTATTGACTTGTGCATTATCATTTTGAGGTGTGATTTTTTCTTTTGCTTCTATAATATTGAAATCATAAAATAAAGAGAGAGGTATTATCAGTGTAATGAAATAAACAAAGAAGAGATGGATAAAAGAAAAAATATAATAAGTTTGGATGAGGTATCATGAATGGAAAAATAAAATCATGACAACCCGATAGAGTTTATGAGTTATCCATCACGTTCCAAAATGAAATGAGATATGACACAACACCAATAACCTGTCAATTTGTACTAAGCAACTCAATTTAACGTAGTAATTACCAACCTCACCCATATATCTCAATTTATTTATTAATTTATTTATTTTATGAAAATAAATATCTTTTGAAAATGTAGTATAAAATAAAACAATTTCCTTTTAATTAAAATGTATAGAATAACAATCGACCCTTATAATTAATGACCAAATATTCTCCTTAAATAATAAAAATATGAGTTCTCTATAGAGTCGCATGAATATTTATAACTCAAATATTATTTGATATTATTTTTAAAGCCTTTATGACACTTTAAAAATGAATAAGAACATAGTTATGGGCTTAAGCAAACTATATAAAAGAATGGAATACTTACGATTTAAAGTGGGTTCACCAAATAATAGAGATAAATAAAATTCTTACTCGCGATCTGAATTGTTCAGCATCAAACCTACCCTTTAAGTCTAACGTCATGAAAATGATGTATAAATATTGAATATTTAGGATGTCGAAATATTCATGTAAAGGATAACTAAAAATAAATAATGAGGAAACTGAGGCTGATAGTTATATGAAGTCTAAATCACAAAAACTTAATATATACTAAAAAGGGAGTTCATCGGAACATGACATGATAAAGTTGAGAACTAACATATGACTGTCTGTTTGAAAGTCTCTACTAAAATGAGTATTGTTGAGACAAATTTCTCAAATAACTCTAAGTGAAATAAAATATTGAGGTTTTCCTCATAAGATGAGGACTCACCAAAGCGCTACTGATGAGGTTGTACTAATCGATCGTGAGCTGCATGCTGAACATTCAAACTTATATTATAAAAACAATATGGCGCAAAGAGTATAAGGTCATTGCTTTAAATATACTGAGTGAGATATGCATCACAAGTTTAATAAACTGAACAAGATAAATTTGAAAAATTGAATTGATACATGAACTGATGTAATGACCAAAAATAAAAGCAACATGTAATTGGTGAATACTGAACTGAAGTAACAAGATACATGACCATGCATGCAATATCTAGGAATATGGATATATAATGGGAGATACTGACGAGGTACCACAAAACTGATTATAATATGCACCCACAAGGGTTACATAGACCTACGGTGGCAGATAATTCTGCTACTTAGGGATCGCTATTAAAGGTCTCAGTTGACGCTGACGATAAACCTTCATCCTAATAGTCTGCCCAATGCTAAGTAACACTTCCAACTAAATTTATGCTAATCTCAGCTATAAATTGCAAAATTAAGAGATTTATCAGCTCCTTTTCCAAAAATAAATTGACTATGCAAGTATAAATTGAAAATATAACTACATGGATGTAAATAGCATATTTTTTTGGGAAATCCTTTTTTTTTTAATCACCATGTTAGTTTTAATTTTTACACATTATTTATAATGTACTCTCTCCGTTCCATAGTAGTTGATCATTATACTAAAAATAGTTGTACCATGTTTGCTGTCCACCTTACTAAATCAAGAAGCCCTAATTAATTTTTTTCTTATATCACCCTTGCAATTAATTCTTTTTGAAAGTATTCATATTTGTTTGTAAAATTCTCAATTTTTTTTTAAAGGCTGACTTAGTAAAATTATCTTTTTATTTATGAGTTATTAAGCTCTATATAAAATAAAAAATGATCAACTAATATGGAGGAAGGAGTAAACACATTTTTCCATAGTTCCGCCTTGATTATTGACTCACATGAATATATTCATAACTCATAAGTATGAATTTGGACCAACAATTGTACTTTGTTGATAAAGAAGAGTGGAGAAAAAGATGAAAGGGTTGAAAAATACTTCCTCTGTCTTTATTTATTTGTCTATTTTTTACTTGACATACCTATTAAGAAAATAATAATTGATATACGAGTTTACCATTTGACCCATATTAATTGATAGAATTCCAAAATCAATTTACTCATTAAAGAGGTTCTACCTTTTAAAAAAATATTAACTCTCTAAATAAATTGAGGATATACTACTTTCGTCCACTTTTAATTGTCATAGTTTCCATTTTTAGAGTCAAACGATAATAACTTTGACTAACATTTTTGGGAAAATGCATAAGTACCCCCTAACCTATGCCCAAATTTCCTGAGACACACCTAACTTTTACTA
>JAJOOH010072576.1:0-23240 GCA_029582605.1 Solanum gracilifrons
AGGATTACTCTTTGAGGATCAAGGCCATGAGCATATCATTGGATATACAGACGCTGATTGGGCAGGATCACCCTCTGACAGACGTTCGACATCCGGATTTTGTGTTTTAGTAGGAGGTAATTTGGTGTCGTGGAAGAGTAAGAAACAAAATGTGGTTGCTCGATCTAGTGCAAAATTAGAATATCGAGCAACGGCGACAGCAACTTGTGAGCTAGTTTGGATCAAACAGTTGCTGGGAGAACTAAAATTTGGTAAAATTGATCAGATGGAACTTGTGTGTGATAATCAAGCGGCTCTTCATATCGCATCAAATCCAGTGTTTCATGAAAGGACTAAGCACATTGAGATTGACTGTCACTTTGTTAGAGAAAAGATACTCTCGGGAGATATTGTTACGAAATTTGTGAAGTCAAATGATCAGCTTGCAGATATCTTCACCAAGTCCCTCACATGTCCTCGTATTAATTACATCTGTAACAAGCTAGGTACATATGATTTGTATGCACCAGCTTGAGGGGGAGTGTTAGAATAGAAATAAGTATTTCCTATTTAGAATAGAAATAGGAATAGGAATAAGAATAGGAATCCTAGTTGGAAAAGGATTCCAATATAGTGTCTATAAATAGGGTCTCAATGTAACTATTTAGATACACAATTCAATAATACACAAATTGGACCATGCCACAAAGGGCAAGTCAGGCTATAGAAAGCTGGAACACTGAAGGCAGTGGCAGTACAGACCAAAGCAGATGGAGAATTGTCCCAGCAGTGATTTGGTGGACCATATGGAAGGAAAGAAATATGAGATGCTTTGAGAGTATTAGTAGTCCCTTACACAGGATCAAAATGAATTGCATAATCACTTTTTGCTATTGGTGCAGTTTGGAGTATGTAGATGATCCTATAGTTGTAATAGATATCCTAGGTTCTTTGTAAGTTGAAGTAGGTTCTAGTTTTGTTTTGTTTTGAGTACTCGCAACTGTATGTAGCTCCATGATGTAAATTTGGGATCCCAGCCTTTAGTGTCGAAGATTAATACACAAAACTGTTACCTTTGTCAAAAAAAAAATAATATTTTTCTTATATATTTCTCACAGAATATAAAAGTTTGAAAGAATAATTGTGTTCATCGTTCTTCACAAAAGTAAGAAACTAAAGAGAGAAATATTGGAACTACAACTCGTTCAAACTAACTACCAAAGCAGTCTCCTTGTCAACATTAATCATCTGACTTTCATTTAGAAACTTTGTCGACTATTTTGGCTGCCACCTGCACTTGCTAACCAACTAAAACTTTTAACCAACACGTTTTTGAGTAATCTATTTTTTTTCAATCTAACGATTTAGTTAGGAAAGACTGGTGATTGCATAATAATCAAACAATCTGAGACTTTTGGTATGAATATCATGATTTGTTTGTTGCTGTAGGAACTTAATTTCCCAAGTGATATGCTTGTCTCCTTAGGACTGACTGTAGCTGGGGTTCTTTTGCCAGGCAGAGGACGTGGGAACTCTACAGCATCCAGCAGTGCACAAAGAGGCAATTCCAGAGCACAAAGTTCTTGTGCATACTGCAGGCAAACAGGGCATTTGTCAAATGATTGTCCTTCACAGGCTTCTCGTGGTCGCACTGCTCGGGCTCAGGAAGTTGACAATGGTTTGGTGCTCTTCTGTTACCTTATCTGTATATCTTGTGTACAATGATCAACACCTCCTGCAACTTTCCCACCCTCCTCTGTAGCCATAGTTGAATTTGGGAATGAAGCAGAAGTTATCACTTTGTCCTTTGGCCACCATATTGGTCTTTGAGTATGAGAATTGAAATATCCATGCAATTTGGGTTATTTAGCTGTTTATATCCCTTACCAACGTAAGGATGTTCTCCAGTTACATTTACTCTCTTGCCTTTCCACTTCTCACCCTATCAATTAGAATATTGTTAAAGCAACTAAAGAATACATGAAGTGATACTGTGAAAATAGAATTCAAAATGTGAAAAATATTGGTCTGTGATGTGATATAGTATTTGTTCCTCTCTGTTGTTAATTAAAATGACATTGTTGATGCCTTTGTAATAAGCAGGACAGGCGTACATTCAGTGGTGCATTCTCTTAAGAAAGCCATGTGCATTACATGCACCTTATGTTGAATGTTACGATCCTTCAATAACTTTATAGTTGATCCCTTCTGACAATGCAGGAGAATCTTCAATCCCTTGTAATTCATGTGGAGCGCCTTGCATTTTGCGCACTGCCAATACTGCCAACAACAGGGGAAGAAAGTTCTTTTCATGTCAATCACAGGAGTGCAACTTTTTTGTGTAGGGAAAACTAAATTTCAACATGAGTTTTTATATTTATACATGGTTTCCACCTGCAAACTTACTATGTGTAAATATTTTCTATCTTGTTGTACCTCTTCTCTCCAATTCTTGATTATAATATGATACATGATCTATCACGATGCAACCCTGTAAATGCTGAGAACTAATTATAGTTCTTCACCAATAAGCTGCCTCAGACATGTCACAGTTGACAATATCATAATCTGTTCGGCAATCTGTAAAACACTGTCAGTCTATCTCACTTTAATAGCTACACTCACTTACAAATAGAAATAACATCATCATACTGCTAGAACTCTTTTATGTATTGGAGGTAATTACTATTCAGGAAGACGAAAAAATTGAATTGCTAACATTGGAACTTCGTTATAATTGCTCAGATCTCTGTATTACTCAGTTCTTGATTACGTTAAAGTAGTTTATTTAGTTGATACACCTTTTTTATCTGTACTACAGATGGGAAGATAATCTCAATGGAGGAAGAGCAGAGCGTGCAAATACTTCTGCATCCACTAGCAGCGGAGGAGGTGGTCATGGTCGTGGCCGTGGCCAGAGTGGTGCACATTCCAGTAATGTGTCATTTGTGTCGGCAACAGGTGAACCAATAACTGGCAGATGTTTTATTTGCGGTGATCCAGGTCATTTTGCTAACGTTTGCCCACGTCGTGGTTGATGAATTTTGAACTCTCTTGCATTAAAGTTCTCTTTGAATGGCAACTCTTTAACTCCCAGAAGTAGTATTTCTTTTTATAGTACCATACTACCATTATATATGATCTTGGTCATTGCAAGGTGCCTAGCAAGGGAGATGATGCACTCACTCAGTCACTCTAATTGATGGTCTCTTCTAAATAGGATGTGAACATAATGCCTATTATTGGTGTATATTGCAGTCTTGCGATGCTCCTTTACTTTGTTCAGTAGTTTTTTGTTGTGTGTGTGTATGGAGAGATTTTCTTGGAGTGAGATGGTAAGCTTGGCCTCAACGACTGGTTCGTTATCTCAGGATCTCCTAATTTACCTATGAACCTTTGACCATTGAATGAACTATTCGGGTCTAATACTTGTAGTTCTAGTTGTGGCAAGTTACCTGAGGGACATGTAAAACTTCCCATTGAAATTCACTAAAAAGATCCTTCATGAAATTCTAAAAGCCATCATAAAACTGACTAGAGTTTATTGAACTGTTTGAAAGAGCTTTGGGTTCCAATTCTTACTAGCAAAACTGAATTGAGTTTACTTTTTTCGTCCCTTTCTTTTTTATACTTGTTACTTTTGAAGAAATACGTCTACATTCACTTTTTAGAGTATTTATATCTTTTAGTCTCGAGCGGGTGTGCAAATAGAAATTCAATCTTTTACCTCATAAAAATGGGGATAATTTCATAACAGAGCAAACTTCAGCTCTCCAATTACCTTTTATAGAGATAGTTTTAAAAAAAATATCAAACATATACTTTGGTTTTATAGCACTCAAAATATAACTATGTTTTTTGATAATTTTTTGGAACTATCACTATAACTATTAATGATAATTATGATTCAAATGGTAACTATTTATGAAATTTCCTCTAAACATAACCAGGTAAGTCCAAATCCAAGTGAATTTATTTCACGAATAAGCTCAATTATAGGGTTCATGACCTCTGAAAATATTTCAATTTAATAGTTAGTAATGTTACTGCAATAGATAACTAGTAATGAGTCATCCCTAGATAAAGTGGATGACTAGCAACTTTCAATTGATCAAAGAAATACATCCATAATTCTTTACCGATTGACTATTTTCACCTAACAATAAAATCTTGAAATGTTCCAAACTTCCAATCTTAAGGTTGTGAGTTCGAGTCACTAAGGATGCAAAAAGGTGGAAGTTCTTGGGTGAGAGGTAAACAACAACAAAAAAAAAAAAAACAGTTTTGACCAGAGGGAGTTGCTCGGATGGTAAGCACTGCTCACATTCAACCCTGGGGTTGTGAGTTAGTGTTACCAAAGGAGTGAAAAAGCGAAAGCTCTTGGGGGCAAGGGTTAAAAAAAAATCTTCAGTCTCTCTTTAACAAGTCCACACAAGTACTATCTACTAATTTTTGGTATGTATAGTGCATGTATATTGAGTTATGTATTATATGATTTATATAGTAGAATCTTGAATAAAATATTATACAAAATCATAAGCTTCTAATAAAAAACGAACAGTTCTATTAAGATTTGTAATATGAATATTCTAAAAGAGTACAATTTTTTGTGAAGGACTAATGTGGATCTATCATATGATGATGCTTGTTTGTCGATGTCACAATAATGGATCTAGTTTGAACCTATGAATGCATATTATAATTAAAATTTAAAATCTGAAGAGATCAATTGTTGAAATATATTAAATATTCATCTAATTTATTTCATTAATTTTAGACATTTCAATAACATAATTGAAAGGTAAATATATGAGTCCAACATTGCCTATGGTTACAAATATTTTTGGTCTCAAGTTATTTTTACGGATACATAGAAATTATTATCGGATAATAATAGTAGTATTTTATAAAAATTCTATGAAAATACAGATTCGAATCACTTCTTTGTTGTATAAGTCATTTGTTTTCTTTCCAAATTTTATAAATTATTCTGAAATGTTTATTTGGTTGTGACAATTGATCATTGTTATCTTTTTCTATATCTTCCTATAAAACCCCAAATAGAGGAATATATACATAATATATATTCTATCTAAGATTTTCAATTCTCATATTTGTGAAGTTATTCGTGCAAACTGATCTTTTAGTTTGTATGTTATAAAATGTTATTTATGCAAATTTTGTTTGCTAAAAGTTACATGTACTTTTTTGATAATTTTAATGTGCATCGATTTCAATTGTACTAAATTACATGAAATTTGTAGAACATTAGTATCATACCTTCTAAGTTAATTTGAGATCAAAATGAAATTATCCATTAAAACGGTGGATTTATCTCAAGTTATCTTTGGCACAATTTTTTAATAGAAATGAGAAAATGGCCAAAAGCCCCCCCAACCTATAGTCGTATTTTCAACTACACACTCATACTTCACGGGGGTCCTATTACCCCACTAAACATTTTTTTTTTACATATTATCTCACCCTTATTTGCTGATATGTTCACATAAACCAGATATAATAAAATGTTTGTTTACACGCGCTGCCAAGTATGAAATGGACCCCATAACTCTAAAATTTCCCTTAATCTTTTCATTTTTCTCTTTCTTTCTCTAAACCCTAACCTTTTCTCAATCACTCCATATTCACCCCCATTCTCTTCATGATATGAGATTTCGTTCCAATTGAATTTGAAGAACAAGTTTTGAACCCTTACTATGAAAGCTTATTCAAGTCTGCATTTGCCATTATTTACCCTAACAAAGCAAAAAAATAATTAATTTGAAGAATAATTTTTGAACCCTTACTATGAAATCGGAGAAATTACATGCCCTAAAGCTTCAAGCTTTTTTGAAATTGAAACTACAGTTGAATGCTTTGATAAGTAAATTCAAGTTTTAAGCTGATTTGGGAGAGAATGAAGGAATATACAATTGAAAATTGAGAAAAAGAGGAAGACAAAGAAAGTTTGATTTTGGGAGAGAATGAGATTATACCATTGGTGATTAATTATAGTTGATTTGGACTCACACGTGTACTTTTCTTCAGTTTTAGACGTTTATTTTCTCTGCTTACGCGCCTAAGGGAGTTGTTCTCACCTTCTTCGACATGTCAGCAAATAAGGGTGAGATAATATGTAAAAAAAATGTCCAGGGGGTTAATAGGACCCCCGTGAAGTATGAGTGTGTAGTTGGGAATCCGGCTATAGGTTGGGGGGGCTTTTGGCCATTTTCTCAATAGAAATAGTTGATCCTTATTGGTTTCTTTAATACAAACTAATTTATGTTATGAAATATAGGCTAGCTGGATTTGATTTAGCTATTCCCTCTGTCTCATATTAGTTGATCATCTTATTAAAAATAATTATCTCATATTAGTCGCCACTTTACTAAATCAAGAAAGCTGTAATTAAAAATTTCTTATATTATAAAGTTACCAGTTTTTTTTTTTAAAAACTCTTATATTATTCTTGTAAGTGTTCACATTTATTTGTAAAATTCTCAAGAAAGTTTATTGAAGGTGAATTAGTAAAATTATCTTCTTTAATTTCTTAATATACGTGTAATAAGGAAAGTGATCAACTAATATGAGACGAAGAAAAATATTTCTTACTCCATTTTTTTAATCTTGGACCGACACCGATATGAATTGTGTAAGAAAAAGTATGTGATATAATGTTGTAAATTAAAACTCATACTTAATTTATAAGTTATCATTATAGATTTTTTTTTTTTTTTAAAAACAACTACTATTAAGAATGATATAATTAAAAAAATTATACATGAGTATATTTTGTAACGTTGAGAAACCTTGGAAGTTGTCAGACGGTAAGGAGGGGTGCGGCTTCCAAGAGAGAGTAAAACAGTCCCATCTGCATCTAATGCTAACTTTGACAAACTTTTGACTAAAATAATTGACATATACCATCGATATAATGATTTACTTCTAAAAGGGCGTATATATAAGATATAATAATCTCAGAGATAATTATGTATTTGGTTGTAGGTATTAGACAGTTTTGAAGTTATTTATTCACTATTTATATCTTAATAATTCAAAAATAATTTGTTCCTAATCAAACAATTTCAATCAACATAGATTTTGTCACGATCTAAAATCAGAAATCGTCATAGCACCTATGTTCTCAACCGATAGGTAACCTAATCCAATATTTTTACCAATTTAATTAAATAAATAAAAATAGATAGATAAGCGACAAATAGTATATCCCAATGTTAAGTCTTTCAAAAGTATGAAATGCAGAAAAACTAAAATATCATTCAAGATTTGATTCTTCAATATACACATCTAAACGTAAAAAATACCATATCCAAATACTAAATCGATAGAATAAACTAAGAGATAGATGAAGGTATGGTCCACAAACTCACATGACAAATACCTTTGAATAGTCAAAACACAAATCACAAACCAATTCATTAACCAAACACATTTCGACATTACTCCCTCCTTTCCACTTTGTTAAAAACATTATATTTTTATTACATAGTTTTTGTTAGAAGAAGAATGACACTTTTTTTTTATATATATTTCCTTAATTGATGAGAGATGTGTATGGCCACACAAATATCATCACAACATTTAGGTCAAATAAAAGACATTTGCACATAAGATTTGGAACATGCTAAGAAAGAAAGTTACTAGTACTAATAGTTAGTATAAATGTGAATATAGTTACATAAATGGATAGTATTATTACCAACAGAAAGAAGAAGGTAACTTAAAAGAGAAAGAAGAAGGAAGATGACCAGTCCTCCTTATATAATCTGCCTTTTCTGATGTCTTCACAGCTTTTTCATTCAACTCTGCTTCTGCATTACCTCTTTTCTCTTCTGCTATTCTTCTTGATGCTGCCAATTTGTTTTTGTACTTCTCCTCTGCCCTTGCTTTTATTCTCTCTGCCTTCACCTGCAAAGACAGTCGATAAAGTTTAGTGATCATACGTGAAAAATAATAACTTTAGTATAGGACATAGGGAAGTTGATTATTTTCAAAAGTTACATTGATATTAAGTTCATACTTGGTGTAACAACAACAACAACGAGAATACATCGCACAAGTGAGGTCTGGAGATAATAGAATGTAAGCAGAACTTAGAGGCTCAGTGAAATCCCACAAGTGGGGTCTGGAGAGGATAGAATGTAAGCTGACCTTACCATTACCTCGTAGAGGTAGAAAGGCTCACTGAAATCCCACAAGTGGGGTCTGGAGAGGGGTAAAATGTGCACAGACCTTACCACTACCTTGTAGAGTTCGGGAGACTGATAATTTGCATCTATGAATTTTAAAATATTAAATCCGCCTCTAACAATAACTCAAATAGTTTCCATCACAGGCAAGAACATATAGGGAATGCAATGGATTAAGATATATTACCTCCATTCTTTTCATTTCCATTTCAGCTTTCCTCTTTTCATGATTTTCCCAAGCTTGTATTTTCACCTCTTCGCGCTTATACCTGCATATATTTGTTATTACTCATATGATCAAATGATTAAAAGTTGTTAATAAACACTTTTAAGTGCTGAAACTAGTTTTTATAGATTCTGACAAAAGTGTTGAAACTGATAATGAGTACTAATTCCGAATCAGTGAGGCAGATTATCGAGTACATTACCTTGCCATATACTTAGCGCGTTCAGCCTCATCCCACGCCATTGCACGAGTCTCGAGTGAATTAACCTTGTTGGGATGATCTGTTTCCTTCTTAGCTGCTAATTCATTGTCAACAGTTTCCTCTACATCACGAACAATTCGTGTTGTCCCTGCATTTCCCCTGTTCTGACCAATGTTGGCAACAATTTGACCATTTTCGATTGTCCCATTTTGTCCCCTAATAGGAGTAGAAGATCCTGATGATATTGGGCTTCTTACCGCTGGAGTTGTTGCTCTAATTGGTGTTGCTGTTCTTGATGGTTCTTGGCTGGCAATTGGTGTCATTTCTGTTCCCATATCCCTAACACATATCGATCGAACAACGGATGCAGAATTATTCTTATTTACTCTCCATATTGATTCATCACAATCAACTTTCTTTGTTTCAACTTCAAATTGAATCATACTAGAATCTCCTTCATCGTCACTCGAATACTCTTCTTTCTTTGGAACAGGTGCAATCAACCTTAAATCATCAGCATTCGAGTTTCGAGGTGTGGCTTTCGATTGATGTTTTTCTCCTCTTGATAGATTAACTAACCATTTTTGTGCATCGTCCCATTTTGATGGTGTTGGTTTACCTAATGCTGCTGTTCTATGATGAGTCGAAGCTCGATTTGTTCCATGAAACTCAAAATTCATACTACTACCTCCTACAACCTCTTGTTGTTTTTGTCCATAATTCAAACATCCTTTATCCTCTATAGATCTCATTTTCTCACTCTTCTACTTCCCTTATAGACAGTTGAAAATCTTACGGAAAATATCTTCTCACCACGAATACTTCTACTTTTCCAACAATTACCATGGATTTACAAGGCAGATCTACAAATACAAAGTTTTTCATCAATTAAAAGTAACACAATAGGAAATCAACATTCAACAATTATAAGTTAAATTAATTGTACTAAATGCAACAAAAACTTATGTTTAAGCAAACAAGTGAGACACAATAGGAAATCAACATTCAACAATGACGAACCTTCTTATGTTTTAACACTTAAATCATAAGCTAAGTTAAATTAAGTGTACTAAATGCAACAAAAACTTATGTTTAGACAAACAAGTGAAGTTAATTTAATTAGTAAGAAAAAAAGATATCAAAGTAAAGAATTACATAAACTAAGTTGAAGAGAAGCTGACCATTTACATGTTGAAGAGCAAAGCAGAGAATACTAAGGCCTTGGAACTATGAATTTTTGAGATACAAGTTCAGATCCACTCTCAAAACTTTAATACTAAAATACTCTTCATTTGCATGCTACACAAAAAAAAGAAACTACTCTAGACTATACTAGTGTAAAAATAATAATTTAATACTATTATCAGTATATTTTAACATGTAGGAGCAAATAATTACATACTTTTTATAACTATCTGAAAATGACTTGATATTAAAAAAAATATTACACTATTTCCTTCTGTTTCATTTTACGTGACATTCTTTTCATTTTTTTGATTTCTCATTCGGTATTTGCATTAGAGCTCCGACTAAATTCAGACCATGCACTACAGAGTCCATTCGAGGATAGTGCTCCCAACAAGATTTTTTTCATACGCAGAGCTCGAATGTGAAACCTCTGGTTAAAGGTGGAACAGTCCCATCACTGCGCTACAAAATTCTTCTTCTTGATTTATAATTACACAAATATCTAAAAGTTATTTTACAATACAAGTTTTTAAATTTTTTTTTTTAATATTATATCAAGTCAAACGATATCACATAAAATATAGAACGGAGAAAATAATACAAAGGAAAAAAGGAAACAAAGTTTCCTCTTTCTCTGTAATGAAGTACTAACTCAATTACCTAGAAAGTAGTGCATATTATTCCTAAATATACATAGTGACTTTTGTAACTTACCTCCCACTATTTCACTCTATGGAATCTTGGGAATAGTTTCAGTGACACCCTAGCCCAAAAAACCATACATAAATAATGATTCTTGTGATTTTTTAAGACACCGCTCCACCATACATAGAATAAAAAAAGATAACTCCATTCAATATTTGATTATACATAATTTCTAAATTGTAACGGTTAGTAGCTAAAAGTAACAAAAGGCAGCTGTAGATATCAATTGAGAGTAACACTTGGGGTTGGGGGGGTGTACAATATTTAATGTAGATGTCAGTATGTGAGTTTTTGGCAGTGTAATATTAGATAGATTGCTAATAAACAAAAACAGAATTCTGATTTATTTCACATGGCCAGGATGGGCATAGGACTGTGTTATTTGTTTTCTAGACTATTTTTGTGTAACAATTTCTGAAAATATTAAAAGGTTATGCCCCAATTTTTGACTATATATGGAGGTACTCTATTGAGGAACACACTAGTGGATTTAGGATGGGTTTATTGGATGACTTTTGATTTAAAATAGGTAGGGGAAAATGCATAAGTATTCCTTTTATTTGAGTTAATTTTTTAATTATACACTTAATTTCTTTGCATTTTATAAAAATGGAATAAACATATCATGAATATTGAGGTGGTCATAGAGAGTGTGTTCACTCTTTTAGAAGAGTGTGAGAGATAAAAAGAAGTTGAAAATTGATTAAGAAAGATTCACATCATAGTCTAGACCTTACGAATCATATAATTAACGAGAAGTTCATTTATGCAGAAAATAGGTATTTGCGGATATCATTTACGGCCCGTAAATTGAATCATGGGTCATAGATAGTACACGTGAACTAAACTTTAGAAACTCAATATTTAGCCTGATTTTTATGGATGCGTTTACGGGTCGTAAATCCTTTTATGAGCCGTAGATCCTTTTAGGGGTCGTAGTTGGACTCGTGAGCCGAAGTCCTAAAACTCAGATTTTCGCCTTTCATCTATGAACACTTTTTACAGCTCTTAGATGGTTCTATGAGTTGTAATTGATGCTCGTAGAATGAACTTCAGAATCTATAAATTTCAGTCTGATTTGCACGACTGGAATCTACAGTCCGTGGATTAAACTACATATAGTAGATGGCCCTCGTGGATTGAAGTCGAACAACTTTTAAGTCATGGTTCTTTTGGTCTTTTCTCACTCTTCCTAAGCCTAAGCAACAACGTTTCAACATTCTAAAAGGGGTGTATTTCATTTAGAACCTGGTTGTTTTTTTAATATTCTTCTACGCTCGCAACTCTCCAAAACTCAGAACAATCTCAAGCAATGCAAAAGCTAGGATTCCAAGATATTCGAGCAAGTTCTTCCTTTTAATCTCAATCTCTCTAGTATGTAAGGTTTTTGATAAGGGTATTCTTTCACTCTCATGCTTAACTTGCTTTGTTTATTTTCAAGAATTCTTACAAAAGTATTAAAAGAAAAGTTAGGGTTTATACGAGATTCATGATTTTCTTCATACGTTTATGTTCTTGACTTATTTAATTCAGTTTCTAAACCTTATTGAACTAGTTTAATTGATTCTATGATTTCTTTGATTTTGATGCCATTTAAGCATGAAATTAGCATTACACAAATTTCAACTTCAATATGGACTATTTGAGATATGATTTTTGCGCTTAGTCTCACACTTGCTTAGTCTCACACTTGATTCAGATAGATAGATAGTTCACCTATTTATGAACATTAATATATGAACATATTTTGGGAGGATTATTTAGTACCGAGAAGGCGTGGACTTATGTTACCACCTAAATATGGACGTGATGACACTTGTCTTTTCCACCAAGACAAGTCAGTCTCAACCCAACGAAAACGAAAGAAAAGCGAAAAACAGTAAAGACAAGGATAAGGTAAAGCGAAAAACTTATTCTTCTATTAAAATCTCAAATTATGGTTGTCACGTGTACAAGCCACTAAATATATAAGTGCGGAATCACGAAATAAATACAAGTCTCAATCTTTGTTTCTCAAAAAGAACAAAGTGTAAAGAAAGGAAAAAAGAGGGTCCGCCGAATGACAAGAAGCTACCTTTTCAAGTCCTTGACGAGCCTTGAGATCAATGG
Source organism: Solanum gracilifrons (assembly GCA_029582605.1). Taxonomy (NCBI): domain Eukaryota; kingdom Viridiplantae; phylum Streptophyta; class Magnoliopsida; order Solanales; family Solanaceae; genus Solanum; species Solanum gracilifrons. The sequence continues at coordinate 12,620 of JAJOOH010072576.1, forward strand.
AAGGAAAAAGAGATCACACGGGTTTGGGTTCGAAACCTACACAAGTGTAGAAGCAAGGGTGAGTACCAACAACATGGTACCCAACAAACAACCTACTAAATAAAGCAACTAGCTAGAAAATGAATACCCCTTAAACTCCAATTGAACCTCCTCAAATTACAACCTGTACAAAAATCAGCGCAACCTAGCAATTCTACAATACACGGCTCACAGGCCCAACATTCCCAGTTCAATCTTCACATTCCATAATCAATAAATCAAATAAGTCAATCTCAATGATAAGTAGTCCAGTCACACATAACAAGGACATCAATCACAATTCACAAGTAAGTCACACATAAACATCAAGTGTATTAAGTCACAATGATCATCACTAGCCGGAACCATTTCCCATCGGCTCTACAACACTCGTCGGCAAACACCTCAGCATGATAACACTCACTGACGAGGACCTTAGCATAATAACACTCACCGGTAAAGACCTCGGTATAATAACACTCACTTATAAAGACCTCGACATAATAACACTCGCCAGGCAAAGACCTCGATATAATAACACTCGCCGATAAAGACCTCAGCATAATAACACTCGCCAGCAAAGACCTCAACATAATAACTCACCACATGGCTCATCATGGTGTTCAACGATCAAAGCACACAAACAGTATCACACCACATAGAAGAGACAACAATTTGCACAATTCAAATCCACATTCGTGTTTTCAAACATTTCATCAGTCAATCAATAAGGGTTCCATTAAGGGAATTCACATCTTCATGTTCAACACATAACATTTTTTTTTATTTCAACTCTTTTTATTCATTTAGATGTGACAAGTGAATAATTTAACCCTTCACCTCATCTCCATTACTCCTAACACACAAGCAACGAAGAAAGCATACAAATTCAACTATAATACAAGGTTTAGATAGCCACTTGCCTTAAATCAATCAACAATTACTCCAATAGTTGAGTCTTCTCCTTCCGAATCACTTCCGAAGACACACATTCTATAAATAAGCAAGTTTTCACAATCACTTTTCGGAAACAACAACACCCACAACAATTCCCTTTAAAGGTGGGTCATTCAACACAAATCCAATTTCGAAAATAAGGTTTGAGTCCGAAATTTAATACTTGAAAACATTACTCAAGGCTTTAGGAACTCATTAGGAAAAATCATTTCGAAAATGAACTTGAAAATCAGATCATAACTCACTTTTACTTCAAAACTCAAGTTCATGAAGAACTCTCAATTTATCAACCCAAAATCTTGATTTAAACTAATAAATACAATAATAATAATGGGTAATCAAAAATTTAGGGTTAAGAAACGTTACCCAACAAATTTATCTTGAAAATCCCACTTGAAATCGCCTCTATCGAATTCTGAAAGCTCCAAAAATGAAAATGGGGAAGAAACACCAAAATTGGGGTTTAACACTGCTAAGGTCCTCTGCGAACGCTGACAGGACCTCCGTGAACTCGGAAGGTCTCCCACGAATGCGGGGTTCTCACCCCTTCCCCTCCGCGAACGCGCCAAAAGCTCCGTGAACGCGAAGGGTTGCACCAGAACACAAAAAGAACAGCAAACTCAAAATCATTGAAAGGAACCTCGAGATTCGTTCAGAACCCGGTCAACACAAACCACTTATGCAAATCGATTACACTCGCGTTCCAGACTCAATGGAACCTTCAAAACACGAATCTGAGGTCTACTTAACCTGGCATCCGTAAAAACCACAATAAACTAACTCGACGCTTAAAAGGGCTAAAATAAACTTGAGACTTCTCAAAAATCAACCAAGACCTCACTTAGGCCTAAAATCATCCCCTGAATCCAATGGAACTCTCAAAATTCTGATCCGAGCATCCGAATTCCGAATATTGACCAAAGTCAACTTAAAGGTTAAAATTTCACAATTTCACAACTTAGGATCTCAAATCCTCTAAAAGACTCGAAAAATGAAACTGACAACTCTCACGAATAAAATTTCACATTTTGGGATTGATGGAATTGATGAAAACCCATTCCGACGCTCGAAACTCTAAAAGACAATGAAAACCACTTTCTTAAGAGCTTAGTCTTTCAAACTCAAAACTTACCAAATTCTCAAAGTTTAAACCAACTTTTCAAACTCAATCAAAAAGGTCGACATTGGGAGGTTAAAATAGTAATTTCTATGAAAAAGTAAAAACTGATCGACCAGGTCATTACATTATCCACCGTTAAAAATCATGTTCAACCTCAAACATAAGGCAAACGAACGTACTTAGAGCTTTAAAAAGTTGAGGATATTTGGCATGCGTATCTAACTTTGTCTCCCAAATCACCTCACCAACTGAACGATGCTTCCACTACACCTTCACTGAAGTGATCTCCTTGGTCCTAAGTTTTCGTTCATGCCTATCCAAAATGGTTGTAGGCTCTTTCTCTAAAGATAAAGTTGGACCCAACTCAACTAAATCAAGGAAAAGTACATGGGACTCATCCGACACGTACTTTTGAAGCATGGAAACATGAAATACGAATGCACAACTGACAAGTTAGGTGCCAAGGCCAACTTATAGGCCACATCTCCCGCACGACTCAAAATCTCAAAGGGTCCAATGAATCTAGGGCTAAGCTTGCCCTTCTTTTTGGACCTCATCACACCTTCATGGGTCTTGGAGCCAAATATGATCACCCTCTATGAATACTAGGGCTTAAACCCTCCGATCCGTATAACTCTTTTATCGACTCTAGGTTGTCAATAGTCTACCCTAGGTCATACGAACCTGCTCCATAGCATCACTAAGCAAGTTTGTATCTAATGAATCCATCTCAATTGAATCAAACCATCCAATCAGAGATCTACACCGCCTGTCATACAATGCCTCAAAAGTGACCATCTAAATACTGGAATGGTAATTGTTGTTGTAGGCAAACTCTGCTAACGATAAAATGTTGATCCCATCTAGAACCAAAATCAATCACACAAGCTCGAATCATGTCCTCTAACACCTATATTGTCTGTTCGAACTAACCATATGTCTGAGGATGGAAGGTTATACTTATATCTAACCGAGTACCCATACCATGCTGCAATGCCTTTTAGAAATGGGAAGTGAACAATGAACCTCGATTAGAGATAATAGAAACCGAGACTCTATGCAATCGCACAATCTGACTGATATAAAGCTCGACTAACTTCTCCACCATATACTTCACCCGAACATAGATGAAATAGGGAACTTGGTCAACCTATCAACAACTACCCAAATGGAGCCATAACCACTCACGGTGGTAGGTAGTCCCACAACAAAGTCCATAATAATCTGCTCTCACTTCCTGGTAGGAATAGACATCATCCATTATGTACCTTATAAAATAAGATTTAATGTACAGAAAAATTATTCTAAAAAATTGTAGTTAATTTTTCTAAAAAATGTAGTTATTAACTGTTATAATATTTATACTGTTAAGCATGGAATACACGTGAGAACTAGTATATATATATGTGTGTGTGAGAGAGATAAAATATGTAAATAACATATTTATAACGAGATCACACATTTAAATTTAAAATTAGTCTTTAATTTTGTAATTTCTATAAGAATAGAATTGATTTATACATAGAAAAAGTTGTGTGCAATGAAAAGTGTATCCTTCATTCGCATTCAAAAGGAAAGTATCCTTAGATGGTCCTCATTCTTATCTCTCTTGTTATTTAATCTATTTTTGGATGGAGAAGTCGTGGTTTGCTATCTTCACCAAGTGACTTTGTGAGTGTAACCATGTGCACTTCCATATAGTTAATCCAGGATAGAATTTCTTAACTTTGACCTCAACATGTAAACCAAATGAGATAACTTTGACCTAAATGTAATGTATATGACTAATCCTATTAGATCTTCAGTTTTATTCATTGAAAGATTAAATAATTAAATATATTCTAACTTTAAAAATAGAGTAACTCCCAACTAACTTATTGAATTAAAAGGTAGTACAGTGCGGCAAGCTTTCGTTATATGTGTTTTTTTTTAAGGAAAAGCTGGACATAAGAGTTTATTATATATAATTTTATTTTGTATTTTTGCCAAGGCTATTTTCACGACATAAAATAAAGCTAAAAGTCCATAAGGAAACTAAGAAAGAAAAGTTCTTTTTTTAAAATTACAATAGATAGTGTTACATTAGAAGTCTAAACCATGAAAGGGGAAGGAAAGCTAATCTAGAACGAAAAATCAATCAAGTCATGGAAATTGAGACAGAATAAATTAATGGGTAAAAAATTATCCGCTCACCGAAAAGTTGGAGCTTTGACTAAATTTGGATGAACCCGAGACCTTTGGTTAAGGGTGAAACACTTTCACCAATGCAACATAATTCATGTTGATGATATAGTTAAGTTATGTGTGTTTTTAGTTTATCTTTTTGTCGTTAAATTAACTTATTGAATTTGGCGTAATCATATAGATAAGTAGAATAATGTAATTTGTAAATTGAATCGAAAAACAGTTCGTCGTATATAAAATTAACTTATGAAATTTTAAGACATTACACATTATACATCAAAGTGTGATGTTCAAGTTTACCATTAGCTTTTAAGTATTTCCTTTGTTCCAATTTATGTGATACTTTTCGTTTTTTCGAGAGTCAAACAGATTAAGTTTGATCAGAAATTTACGTATAGAATCTTCAATTTTTTGAAATGAAATTTATATATTTGTAAACCATGTAAAAAGCACTATAAGTCACAATAATTGATAATCCAAAATATTTAAAAGATTTATGAAAAAATTACTGTTAAAAATAAATTTATTTGAATCTCAAAACCCAAAAAGTCTCACATAAAATGAGACGAAGAGGTAGTATATAATATAACAAGACGACAATTTAAGTATCGGCAAGGGCCTAAGTTTATGAGGTTGGATCATGCCTTACATTGATACCATTAATTAAATTAAGCAAATTACTTCATGTTTTCAAGTCAAATGAGTGCAGAATATTATTAATATGTAAAGGTATCATAACTAGAGATGTTAAATGAGTGGTGTTGAATTAAATTTGAGTCAGTCAAGATATATTGAGTTGACGAATAAGTGGTTCAAAGTTACTTGCTCTAAAATAGATTAGATTGAAATGAGCTAAAATATGGGGTCATAACTCAATTTGTTCAATTTTTACTACATTTTATTATTTTATTTTATAATTTTTAATACCTAAATTTGTTTGAAAATTTAACGAAATTTCTCAGGATCATTTTGGCTACATATTAATTAAACTGGAATAAATTAAGCTAATACATAGACGGATCAAAATTCACTCTAAACTTAGATAAATTAAATGAATTATATTTTTACGGACTAATTTTATCACTCGCTCCGACCCCACCCCACCCCACCCCTATGTTGTGTGTGAGAGAGAGAGTTGTGACAATAGGTTCAGAAGTATGGACCAAGTGCAGGTAATTATTTTTTTTGACTTTTGGTGCAACTTAAACACAAGTATGATTTAATTTTTCTTGTCCATGAAGTACTATACATCCACCAACCAAACTCCCAGATCTATTAATGATGATGAAAAAAACACAAGTATGATCTTCAAGTAATATACCTATTATATTTTTATTTTGAAATAAGTTTATATGAGTTACTGTGAGTAGTGAAAAATTAGAAATTATGATAATTCGGTAAAGTAAATGATATAAATTTATATCAAAGTGTCATGAACGAAAACTAAAAATTATGACAGTTCAATAGAGTAAATGAAATAAATTTATGACATATCATGAGAGGGAACTAAAAATCTCATTTTGTCTACGAACAATAAAGTTATAAGTAATACAACTGTGAACTTCATGGAGAGTTCGATTCTAGATTAGGATGAATGTTGGTGGCATGCTTATTACCACATGCAAGTCGGATGAGAAATGGTGTTTTTAGTGATGGATAGGTGAGTAACACGTAAGAATCTACCCTTGGGAGGGGAACGACAATTGGAAACCGCAATTACTAGCGATTTTGGCTACATGCAGGCGAATTGCAGCGTGCAATCCGAACTGAGGATGAGTTTTTGGGGTTAGCTCCTCACGGAATCTCGATCCTTTGTCTCGTACGTGTATTGCCAGGGCATAAGGGGAATGATGACATGGGCTCATTCTCACCTTCTTCCAACTTATCATTGGCAGTTTATTCAGGATTTCAAACTCAATGATGATAACTAAACACGAGGGTTATACTTGTTGCAGGACTTAACTCAACACCTTACGTTATGAGCAGGCGACTGACATGCACCACAGACGCTTTACGCCCAATATTCGTACTGAATAATGCTTGCATCATCTGTATTACCGCGGTTGCTGGCACAGTATTAGCCAATGTTTATTCTCCAAATATCGTTATTATGACCGGGCCATCTTAGTAAAAGAGACATTTGACGATAAGCTTGTGCTTGTTATAAATGATTATAATGTGTCGTTCATAATACATAAAATATTTCGCCAGAATTGCTCGATAATCTAGTAAAGTTAATAGAATAAATACTAAAAGCATTCATGACAATAGATTTTGTAAATTTCCAACATAATAATTAGATTTTATATAGCATGAAATCATATTAAATCTTCACCGCTCACCCTAGAGGTATTTTAGCCTGGAATGTTATTATTAACCGTAAAAAGTCATTTTTAAGTACTTGTCAGGAGGATAATTTTTAAATACAGATACAAAAATAACCTATTTGTGCAAATTACCCCCAAATTTCACTACTTAATGACCAACTTACAAATATGTTCACCAAGTCTTTCATTAGATCTCGTATATATCAACTATATTTGTAACAAGCTTGATACATACAATTTATATATTTAAGAAGTCCATAGGGCTAAAGTACAATCCACAACCAAAGGGAATAACTTTCATTTTACCAGAGTAAAAAGTACTTTCTTGTAGCCAAAATTCCAAAAAATTCAATATTTACAATGTGTGTATAAACTCCTACAATGGATAATTGCATCTGTAATCTATACATTTCAGTGACAAAGAGGATTCACTTAACTTCAAAAAAATCATGTAGGGCAATCCAGAAATGGAACAAAACTATTAACTGCCTTCTATGTCAAAGGTCACAACAACCTCTTTAGTGTCATGCTCGATATGCAGAGCTCGTAATCAACCAAACAATTGTTGCTGTTACCAATCCTAAGAATCCACCGGCAATAACCTGCATTCGCGGTGCAACATAGCTTTCTATAAAGTTCCATTCTCTGAGCTTCTAAAACAGTTTTTACCATATCATTCAAGGGAACTAAAAATACACGAGTATTTTGATATAGCATTGTTTAGAGATACTTTAAACTTTATTCTATGCAGAATGGATTGTTAAACCTATAGCATCTTCTGATACAACATGTTGATGATTGTCGTATAGAGAGAAGGTCAAAGACAAGATTGTCTACTACGACGAAGACACTGAAAAATAGGACATCCTCACAAGTACTTATATAAATACTGATCTAACTTACACACAAATTTTCTTAAAGTTGAAGAGAAACCTGAGGGGGTGTGTGACCAAGGAGTTCACGCAGCGGTAAGGTGTCTGCAAGAGGATGCTCCTCAGGAAGTTCACATACAATTTGATTCAGAACCTGTAAAAGAACAGCCAAACATTTCCGATGAATTTCAGAATATGTTTCTGTAATATGTGAACTACGATATCTACATAGTTAAAGCAACAGAAGCATCAGACCTCTGCTTGACGTCCAGCGTGCAATCTTACACCCGTAGCATCATACATCACCTGCCACAAAAATTTACCACCTGAGAGATCTTTCGTGTAACACGAAAAGCAACATAAGATCAAATAAGAAGAAAGCCCCAATAATTTTTCTGATTGTTGTGATGTATCAAACTAATGTACTATCAAAGCGGAACTTGCTATTTATGAGGACAATAGGCGAGAACGGAACAAAGGACAAATGGTTTACGTTAACAATGTCATGGAAATAGATCAAAGGAAGTACTTTTTGTAGAGCTAGCCATGTCAAATCCAAAAATGTGATCACTCATTAAAAGAGGAATCGTTACATCCTATTCATAATTGGACTATAACTATCCTAGCACCAGCTGCAATGCAGAGAGAATAGCACAGGCTACACATGGATTACTAAATGCATAGAAATGTTAAACATTTAAAGTATGACTTGATAGTAAGGATGAGAAGGAATTCACACCACACATGCTAAAACTAATGCTATAGCAAAGAGCGATCCTCCGAAGCCTTCTTGCAAACCAACAGCCGTGGCTAAAGCAGTCACGGTTGATGAATGAGACGATGGCATTCCACCAGATCCAACAAGTTGCTTTAGATCCCAATGTTTTTCTCTGTACCTATAACATACTTGGAATTAAAAGATGTAATCATTTTCCATAATGTCAAAACATGTTTTGGTTACACCATGTAATTCAGTATTATGTACATAGAACAAACAAAAGCAAAATTTCAACACCAATAATAGGTAATAAGACATCTCTACAATCCTTCCATTGATTCCTTCCCCCAAACACATAGCCACATAATGTCTTAAAGCATGTATATTATGAACCACAATTTTATTTTTATTTTTTTAGTTTCTCACCTGGTGTCCGCTACCCACAATGAAGCCCAACTAAATTAGGATTCGCATTGAAAAATCACACATTGAGGGTAAAGTGCTACCTAACAAAGGCGACTTTATACACAGGGGGACTCGAACATGATACCTCTGATTAAGGCCCAAACACATAGCCACATAATGTCTTAAAGCATGTCATGAACCACAATTTTATTTTTATTTTTTGGTTTCCCACTTGGTCTTCAGTACCCATATTGGAGCCTAACTAAATTTAGATTCACGTTGGGAGGTCTCACATTGGTGTTAGGTGTTCCCTAACAAACGCGACTCCGTAATTAGGGAGACACATACCAGAGACATTTGGTTAAGGATAAATGAGTATTTATCACTCAACCACAACCCTTGTTGGATATTATGAACCACAATTAACAATGCCAAGTCTAAAGCAACAAATGGTATGAGAATCCTAATGAGAAGATTTCTTGAATAGCTATCTATATATATTTTTTAAAAAAACAATTTTCATTAAGGTTTCTTGAATAGAAGCAAAAACCAAATAGATCCAAAATTAGTTCAAATGGGGTGTACCAAGAAGTGAAGAATTTAATGGATTGTGCAAGGGCAAAAGCAATGATAGCAGAGAGCAAAGGACAATTTGTTAAAAAGGAACAAGAGCCATAAGATACAATTGTGGTTGTAGTAGCAGATATATTCATGGGGTCTGAGTTTTGAATCAATGTCACTGTTGAATCCATCATTTATTTCCCTTTCCTTCCCCCTCTGTCAACAAAATTTGTTCCCAAGATTCAATCTTTACACATTCCCAAACAAGAAGAGGAAGAAAAAAATTCTTCTTTTTGGAAATTTGGGGTGGGGAGGGGGAAGGGGGGCGGGGTGCAAAGGATGATTGATCTTGTCAACTGTTTCTTGAGGAAAATGAAATGAATGAAACAATGGAGAAATTGGTCTCAAGAATTGAGACATTAACGATTGGTCATCCGATGTTGTAGTAATGGACAACATGCCACTTGTTTTTCTCATCCTATAAGTTTATATTTGTTTCATCTTATTTATATCTTGTCTTTACTAAATGGCTTAAGTCATCTATAACTCTTTAAAGTTGTCCGCATAATTCACTTGGACATCTTAACTAAGACTCTTATCTATTGAATATCTAAATTGTTCAAAACATATACATATTAAACACAAAACATTGACATGGCGAAATAAGTGTAACTCACTGTTGTTGAGCGCGTGAATAGACTTTTTTTAAAAAAAATAAAAATAAATTAGTGCTTATTTTCTTGACACTTGGCATGTATTAATTAAATAGCTAAAAACTCATTTAATTAAACATTTATCTCTTTATTTATAAAAGAAAATAACCCCACATCCATGTACAAGCCCTCTTCTTCTTCTTCAACCCACCATTTTAAAGACTTCAAATTCTCTGCCTTTTATTTTGTTGTTCTTATTTTTTTTTCCGTTATAAACAAACTAATTGAATTTGGAAGAAGAAGGAAAATAATCGGACCATTGGAGTTAAAAAGTTAGCCGACATTCATGCATCTCTATTTTTCAATAACTCTGATCAAGCAACCATCACCATTCATTAAACTTATTAAAAATGGTATAAAAAATTGATATTCTTTTGATTTCTCTTCATCGTTGATTTTGAAATAATTTATCGACATCGATTATTTTCACAAAAAATTCAATAATCACAAGAAGAATAGAATACAATGAGTGACAGGGGAAGAAAAAAAAGGCAAAAGATTAGGTGGGAGATATTTTATTTTTTGTTATCGCTAAGGAATCATGGTGGAGTGACAGGGAAGAAGATGAAGAAGAAAGGGCAATGGGTTAAGTGGGGGGAGAAATTTTCTTTTTTATTCTTTTTTCAATTTAATTTTTCTAGATTATTAAAGCCCCCCCCCCCCCTCGTGCCACGTGTCGTAATTCTATTCGTAGTTTTTTTCAAGAAAATGTGTGTGAATTACACGCACACAATAATTGTAAAGCT
>JAJOOH010072577.1:0-34234 GCA_029582605.1 Solanum gracilifrons
ATTGTATTTCTATATACATTTCAGGCTTATTGTATCTTTGTATACACACAGAGTTTATAGCATGTTTTAAACAGTCTTTCTTTATATCGCACTTGTTTTAAATTGCCTTATATTGAAAGAAGTCAGTCAGGTTGAGTTGAGTTGAGCTAGGTAAGATATTCAGTTTCTTCCAGATTTCCTTCTAGCCTTTGTTGCTTAGTTTTCTAGCTCGCATACTCGTACATTCCATGTACTGATGCCAGTTGGCCTGCATCGTTTGATGATGCAGATTCAGGTACCCCGGATCAGCATCCTGCACGTCGTTGATCCAGCTGAGCACTCCAGAGTCAGTGGTGAGCCTCCTTGCATTCTGGAGGACTCAATTATTTTGTGTTCTTAGTTTTTGTTTTATTAGGATGTTGCGGGGTCTGTCCCAACATCCATCTCAGTATTTTAGAGGCTTCATAAACAGACAGTCAGTCAGTTAGTTTTGAGTCTCTTATCTATATATATATATGTAAATATTCTATTTTGAGATTCGAGTTGCCTTTATGGCCATATTTTATAAGTTAAGTTGTTTTGTAATATTGCATTGCATCGAGTTATTCTGTTGAGGTTTCCGCTGAGTTAAGAAAGCCAGGCCAAGGGTTCGCTTGGGACCAGAAATGGTCTCCGGGTGCCGGTCCCGCCCAGGGTGTAGGCTCGGGGCGTGACAGTACTCTTAGATGCTCTTGTACCTGTTTAGACTAGATTCATGGGAGTTGTTAAATTACTTTATAAGTTTTAACTAAAAAGGGTGTCTAAAGATATTAATTATAAAATCATGTTATTGTAATTACATCTGTTTTCTTTAATTTTTCCGCATATTTGACTATTGGGATATGAGGGTTCTCCTACTTAGGTGTTAGAGTGGGTGCCCGCACGGCCCGGTGGGTTGGGTCGTGACAATTACACCTTATGTGCTCTGCACTAGATAAAAGTCCATATTTATTTAATTTTATAAATTATACACTCATGTAATTTTATAAATTGTATTATGTTATATAAATACATGATGCAAAAATGGCCCGATGATAGTTCCCAAAAAGAGGCAACTTTGGTTCTAAATATTTATCAAAAAATAAAAGTGGCCTTATTCTTTTCCTATAAAATCATAAATAATAATATAATATAATAATAATAATAATAATAATAATTATTATTAATAATATTATTATTATAATAATCATATATTATTATAAGTGGGAAGCTCCAAACTGAAAAATTGAATTACCATTTTGCCCCTCTACTAAATTAAAATTTAATTAAATATAAATATTTTAATTACATAATGGTAGAATTTGAAGTCCTTAAGCCCTTTAATAATTAAATTATCATTTTCTTGATAAATGAGTACATTGATATTGCTTTTAATCGTAATCATAAATCTCATAATGGAAGAATTTGAAAAGTTATGATATGGAAAGTCATTCATCACTTTAATGTAGAAATCAATTTCAGAATTATAATTTGAATTTAAAGGGTCATTTCCTAATGTTATTTAAGAACCAACTTACAAAGATGGAAGCTCACAATAGGAAATCGAATTAAAGAAATTGCACAACTCAACATGAGAAGATAAGAGAGTTAGAAGTTGAAAGTGAGGATAACCAAAAAAATGCTGAAAATTGGTAATCAAGAACAAAAAATAGCAGCGGAAAAAAAGAGAGTAAATTTAATACATGTGTAGTATTAAACATTGAACAATCTTATGTTGATATGTTGTCTTTAACAATAACAAAAATTTCTTTTCAAATGAGGACTTTCTTTGCAATATCCTCAACTTTTGTTCTTGCTTTCTTTCTCCATTATAGAATTTTTCTTCCATGAAGCATTTAGAATTGTATGGGTGTTGGACTTGAAGTATAGATATCAATTTAAGGTATATGTAGAAATTTTCTTATTGTGCATTTAAATGAGAACCATTAATCATTTTTGTTATTCATTTTTGCACATACTAATATATCATATGTTTGGACCTAATAACATAAAAGTGTAACTCATTATTTTAGTTACCAAACTACATTTTGCAAGTTCATCAAATGTCTAATCATTTGACATACAATAAAGAAGTTATTTCAATACATTGATTGTTCATCGATTTTAAATTATATTTTTTGTTTGAATAGCTTGTGATACTGATTAAAATGTGATTTTGACAGTAATTCATATCTTTCCCAGGACTCACGTATAAAGCACGTGTCCAGGACTAGTATATTATTAAAAATAGGAAGCCTCAAAGTTAAAAGTGGGATTACCAAACTACCCTTGCATTTATATGTATGTTTTTTTGTCTTTTTTTTTAATTTACCTTTCTCTCATTTTGCATTTTAAAACATTTACTGATATTCATTTCTCAATTAAAAGGCAATTAAGAAATAAAGTCTTTCAGTTTTTAAACCCCTTTTTCAAGAGTTGTTCATCTTCTGTAACTCCTGCCTTTTTATTTTTTCCTTTACTAAATGAAGAAATGGTCTCCTGGTGCCTTGGATTGGAATGTCTAAGAGCAATCATTTGGTTTTATCTCCACAGGGAAAATAGTTTAGCCACTTTTATCTTTTGCAATTTGCACCAAATTTCATTTTCATACATTACACCCTAGCAAAAAGTTTTCTACTTTTTTTTTTTGGTTCAATATATAGATTTTAGTGTTTAGTCTATTTAGTTCACCAATATTATAACGCTAGAAGATGTATTAGGGTGTAGTTATAATTTCGAAAGATAAACCTCTCATCTATGAGTTCATTATCATAAACAGTTGTAATTAGCTTTTTTGGTATTCAGTTATAATTTATTTTCTCGCACTAAAATGTGCAAGGAAGGAACCGTGCACACAAACCTGACTTTGTCTCCCAAGTAGCCTCCCAGATCGAACGATGCTTTGACTGCACCTTCATTGAAGCAATCTCCTTTGTCCTTAGCTTTCGAACCTGCCTATCCACGATAGCTATACCACAAAATCAAGTGAAATCACATGGGACTCATCTGGTGCATACTTTCAAAGCATGGAGGTAACATGGAAGAATTTGATTAATGAGCTCAAAATTGATCCTTCTTTCTGGTGGAACAATTTTTCCTGTAGAGTTATATCAAAATTGATTTGTAGCCTATCACTTTTACAGATGAATGTCATTTCAGCAGAAAGTGACATGACATTTGCAGCATGTACAATTGCCTATTGGCATTTTAGAACAGATTGTCAAGCTTCTGATGAATCGTGTGAAGGTGCAAGATCGTCGTGTTGTTGGATACTCATTGGCATTGGCAGAGATATTTTGGAGGTAGGTGGTGCTTAGTGGCTGTATAATTTGTACTTCCAGTCACAAACTTTATTTCACTTTAATGACGAATTAACACTATTGGTCATGACTCGTAAGCTTGAAGTATAATATCACAACCCCCATTCTGTTTTGTTAGCTCTTACTCCATATTTTTCCTTTTTCTTTCTTCCTGATTGCCTTGTGTTTATTTTGTTTTGGCAAAAGAGTCGTCACCGATGTCAAAGGCTCACGTTTAAGTCCCGAACATAGAACTAAAACAACTCCTAGTTTTCATTATTCCCAACTGATGGATTTATAGTCACTTAATGTCGATGTGGAATACAACAAGACGATGAAAGAATCAAGAACTAACTATGGTTTCATTTCATATATCCATACAAACAAACAAAAAGATAAAACATCAAAGAACAAGTAGCCTTATGTATATCTTCTTGACTATAACTTCAACTCCAAATTATGATCCGAAGAAGAAGAAGAAGAAGAAATCCCAGAAAATGGCTTGTCGAATGTAGTAGTACTGATTGACGTAGAGGCATTATATGGATACATGTAAACCCAAGTAAGAGGCATTACTGTTGGAACACTTTTCATCATGTAATTTGGTACAAAACTTGGCACATTATGAGTTTCTTGGACACTTTCTTGATTATTTCCCAATGGAACAATAGCTTGATGTGTAGTATCCTCTGTTTTATTTTCAAGATGCTCTGTTTTTTCAATACGAAGATCAAAAACACTTGATTTCTTGCGCTTTTTTCTCGAATTGGAATTAGCATCCAATAATCTCACAAAGTACTTCTGAGCATGACTAGCAACCTGTGTCGACGTTCTACTAGGCACGAAATCTTTAGCAATTTTAGTCCAACTTCCTTTTCCATGAAAATTCAATCCTTTCAAGAATGCTTTCTGTTCATCCTCTGTCCATCGATTTCCTTTCTTGATTTTCCTTCCCATGAAATCTTTCTCGGATATTATTGCAGCAGCAGAACTAGTCGTTGTAGTGATCTCAAAACCAAACAATTTGATGCTTTTGCCATTTTCACTGCAATTCCTATCCATTGCTAAAAGAAAACTCTGTTAATTTGATAAATGAAGAAGAATAGTAGTGTGTATATATAAGGAGGAAAGTTTCCTTCTTTATGCAATGTAAGAGATATTTGGGGAAACCGTGTTTTTTCACTTTTATGGTAACTAACTAGTACTTCTTATTTTATTTATATTTTTATTTATGCAGATTACTTACTGTTTATTTTAGGTTACTAATCAATAAATTTACTACTACTATTTTACCATCGTATGATTAATGTTTTGCATTATCCGATATTAAAAGTTTATCTTTTTATGCGGTGTAAAAGTTGCTTTAACATTTATTATAATTCAATGAAAACAAGGGAAAATGTGTATTTGGACTACGGAAAATATTTCAAATAGTATTTATGGTAACTCAATATGTAATAAATAAAGAACATAGTAAAAGTAAAAAGATTTCTCTAAGATTTGATTTGGAAGTAGATTTTATATTTCTTTTCGTAACTATCAATAGATCTTGTTATTTCATTGCAAAAGTAAGAAGTCAACTAACCAAATTGTTTTGCTTTTGAAATATTCTGAGTGAATTAAATCTTAATAATGTAACACATGAATTTATTTTAATTCGTCATATATGCTTTAACATGTAAAGATGGCATAAAAGTATTCTTGATGCCATCCCTATTACACCTCAAATTCAATGGAGCGTTTTTAGTACATTCCGTTCAAAAAAACTCTGATTCTGTTTTTTGAATTTACTAAACTCGATATTTTTTTGCCCGGATTAAAAAACCTACTGAAAAACTATCAATATTCGTTGTAAATCTAGTTACTCTTAACCGTAAATTATTATAGAAACTCATAAACTTCAAACGACACAGTTACTTTTAACTATGTTGGGGTCTCAGACTGACACTAGAAATTGTTATTGAAACATTGTATATATGGTATTCATGTATTGTTCCTATCTGAAATAACACTAACTTGCATTTTAGTCTAGCTCCCAAGCTAATTACTTAATGCTTGTTTGGTCATTACATTTTAATTAAATTTAGAAGGTAAAAAATTGTTTTAACAAGAAAACCAACAATAATAACTAAAAGAATGATTCATCAAGTTTATTGCAGTGTAGCTTGAACTATTTATATCATATTTTGTATACCTTTTTCTTCATTAATACTTCAACTGAATATTGAAATTCCATTGAAGCTAAATCTTTTACTTCTGGAGAGGACAAAAAAAAGCCATTTGGATATCTTGAAAGACGTTTGAACGTGAATGGAAGATACGTCTCAAGTCATAAAACATTACGAAACTGCCCTTTCGTTGCAGCCCCTGAGGTGTCTGGGAATGAAACAGTGCATGACATGCTTTAAGTAAAAGATATACTAATCGAAGTCTTTTGAAACAAACCACTTCACAAGACATATTTCCTTGAGCTTTCCAATGAAATATCAAGTTAATAATTATCATAATGTAGAAAGAAGCGATGAGCGTTCAATATTTGGTGCTTAGCCTCACTGCACAACCAACACACATTTATACAAGTAACTGTAACTCTTTCTTGACAGAATGGATCCAAGTAAGACCCCATCGAGTGTCCTCTCAAGATTCTGAATGTGATATCCAATAGACCAGACCGCTGAAATATGTCAAAAAGTAAACCCCACAGTTAGCTTACAAGGACCAGAAGCATGATCTCTTTTTTCTCATAATGTATGTGAAAGATGCAGGCTAAGCAGAGCTACATGACACAACTGAACACAACATAGATGTGATGTATTCTTTTTCATGTACAAAGTGGAGAATGTGTGATGTATTGTTTGTTAGTCTTAAAAGGGACAAGAAAAGAAGTAGAAAACCTACTTAGAATTTTAATTCGAGCATTCCACTTTATTAGCAACACTGGAGAAGAGAAGTTCACTACACTGAAAGCACGTAGTAAACCTACTTGACTCTGATATTCTTGATAAGACACAGGTTCAAAACCATTGCTTTCTATTCAAGCACCATTATGGCAAAAAATAAATGTATACAGCGAGGGGGAAGAGAGGAGAAGGCAGAGAGGACATGTGGATGAACAACAAAGCTCAACTAAAAATTAGTGCATAAAAATAACCTTTAAGGAAGTAAAAAACCTTTATGCAACAATCACCCTTTCTCGCATGACATCAAAGGCTCTATAAGGCAGCAAAACCTAATAAATATTAAGCAAATTACCTGATTAAGACAAACACACATTGCAGAACACCTGCAACTCCTGTCCAAGCTGAAGGACCAGATTTTCCCAGTGCATCTTGTATCAATAGACCAACTGATGCCGCCAATGACACAAAGGATACAACATATGCAATAAATAGCCACAGCTTCAACCTGCATTGTCAACATTGAAACAATTGAGCAATTCAATGTGACAAGGAAAAGCAAATAGAATCAGAAATCTATATTTTTTTTATAATCTCGAAGCATACATGATACATCTATTAAAAGAAATAAAATATGCAAGGACGGATCAAAGATAAACAACAATACCTAACCAGTAATAACTATCATTATGCCTCAGACAGGGAGGAAAAAACATGAAAGGATTCCGTAGCTCTTTCACAAGCGATAACAAATGCAAATTATGGTGATCAAGCATCATTGTATTCATTCCCAAGAGACTGAATAACTAATTAAAGCTTGGCAACAAACCCTTTTGATGATAAGACCAGGCGACCGAAATCGAATTGCTCAAAGGAAGCAACAAAACCTCACAAAAAGCGTCTCTACCCAAAATCATGACTCATGCCCATGAAATTATAGGAGTACTAAGACAAATGAAGATTATATAAAGTGGACAGGAAATAAGCAAGGCCACCTTTCTGTGCAGTCAGTTAATGGTGAATATAACACCTCAAATTACCAGATCGGTTGTTGACCATGGAAGACGATATGGAGAGCCAATTCCATATAAAGATGCATGCTTCACATGGTTGTTAGCAAAAAAGGCTGTATTAACACACGATAACCTCAGCAAGAGAGGCTATCCTATGTGCCCAAGATGTTACCTATGTGGGGAGTAGTTAGAGACAATGGCTGGTCAGCTATGGAATTTTTTTTATAAACATGAGGGGAATTAGGTGGGCTATGCCAAGAAGAATAATTGAAGTTTGAGCTAGTTGGAACAATGAGGGTAGATTATCCTGTAAGAAAGAGAGATGGCGGATTATCCCTGCTTGTATTTGGTGTACAATTAGAAGAAAAGGAAATCAAAGGTGTTCTGAAGACAAATGTAGCTCTCCGAATGGAAGTCAAAATATTTTTCATTTGGAGGTAGACTGACCCTGATAACGTATGTCTTAGATGCTCTAACAAATTATATGATGTCCCATTTTCATATCCCCCAAGCTATTGTGCACAGGATGGATAAAATCAAGAGATCTTTGCTTTGGCTAGGTAATAAGGAGAAAGGAGAAAAGAGGTTTTTATTTAGTCAAAAAGGAAAAATCTTACCAGAAGTAGAAGGTAGGATGGGCATCAAGAATCGTAAGAACCAGAGCAAAGCTCTTCAGGTGAAATAGTTATGGAAACACTCTTAGGAACCCCAAGCTTTTTGGAGTAGTGTTATCTAAACCAAGTATGGAGAGCTGGATGATTGGGTTTCTAAAAAGGTTACTACACCTGGTGTAACCCTATGGAGATCTATTAGGTCATACTGGCCTTTGCTTAAAAGTCAGTCTACTATCAAGGTTCACAATAGCAACAAGACTATTTTTTGGACAGACAAGGGGTTACTACAAAAGTTATTTCTTGAATTGTTTCCTGCAGCCCAACATCAACACAACACAATAGTTGAGGCGTGGACCCATCAAGGATGGAATTTGATCCTCAAAAGGCATTCGAATGATTGGGAGATCCTAAGGCTATCTAATTTTTACCAGTTTTTGGAAACTTTTCAAGGGCCACAAAGTGGAGTGGACTGTTTAGGGCGGAATAGCAAAGGTATTTACAAGGTGAGGGAGGGGTACAAAAGTCCAAATTAAGCTTAGCCATGGATCACTACCAGACCATGGAAGCACATTTGGAAAGTAAAAGTGAATTTAAACGTGACCTGTTTCACTTGGCTTTTAGCTAATGAGGCTGGTCCTAACCCATGGAAATCTATCAAAGAGGGGAATATCCCTATGCACAAGATGTTATTAATGTGATAGTGAGGCTGAGACAATTAATCATCTTTTCCTGTAATACATAGTCATTGACCAGCCGTGGAAGATTTTTATCAATCGCAAAGGCATCTCATGGATAATCCCTAGTAAGATTGTTGACACTCTTTTTAGCTGGGAGGAAGCTGGAATTGGTGCAAGAAACAGAGAAAGATGGAGAATTATCCAGCATATATTTGGTGGACCATCTGAGAAAGAGACAAATGCCAGATGTTTTAAAGATAATAGCAGCAATGTGCAGAAGATCAAGCTTAACTGTATATTGTTATTCTGCTTTTGGTGTACAAAGGCTTATTCGGAAGACACTGAAACAATTCTAGATGTTTTAGAGTCTGTTTAGGATTACAATCTCAAATTTGTATTTGGTGCTTCTTTCTTCTTTTATTAATATGATTTTTTCAGTACTATCTAACTACGGGCTCTAATACAAATTGTTATGTTACCAGTTCAAGAGAAAAGGACAAATGTAGCTCTATACAAAAGTTGAAGATGAATTGTCTGGTTCTTTTCTATTTTTGGTGCAAGTAACCGTACTTATAAGATTGTGAAGCTATTGTTGATGCCTTAGACAACTCACAAGCTATTTTTGATGCCTTAGATAATTCACCCCTTGGATGGTCTTCTCCACATGAATGTCCATGGCATAAGTCGGGAGGACTTTATCTCAAGGAACATTAGTCTCATACAAACAAGGCATAACTCCAGAAAGATACCCAATCAAAGTCAACTCGTGTCCTCTATGTCATGAACTGTCCTACTAATGTGCCATGTTCAACTTTAGAAGTGTTAGCACTGTATAAGCTTTTGCATCAGATCGCATATCGAGGAATCAACAACTTCATAATCAAGTTCATTTTGACCTGGATAGTTAAAGTGCTCATCGATCTTGCCTGGGTTGATATCAACCTCCATGCTCCACTCCACCTGCCTCATCTTCAACAGATCATTTTTATACACGTATTGAATGTTGACATAGAACTCTTCTATCAATATGATGTTTGCATCCCTGGCCTTTTGAGAAAATGTTCCATTTTATTGTGTGCAGTGGATAAGTTTGTCGACAAACTTCGAATATCAAAGCAGACTCGGAGACTTAGGACTTCTAAAGTTCCATCCTTGATGAACCTTCTCTTCTTGCTCTTGTTTTTTTTTTGGATAAGTAATTAATGCTTCTATAAATTTGTGCACTAAGCCAGTGCAATAGGCATAATTACAGGCTGTGCAATCTCTCTATTATGTCTAACATTCCATCTACATCATATACGATAACCAGATTGCAACAAAAAACTACCAAAAAAGACAACTTTGTTTAAGGTTGTGCATGTTACTCTTTTTGCCTTCAAAAATTATATTCTTTCTTTCGAGCTAGATAGTCCACCAAATGACCTGAGGTATGGTGTTCCAAATTTTCAGAGATTTCTTCCTAAGACCCTCTCTGTTTCAACCTAGAGATAACTCAATAATGGAATTAGGCATGGTCCAACTTATGTCTAGAATGACAAAAAACATATTCCATAGCTGGCTCGTGATCCTACAACGCAGGAAGAGGTGGTGAACTTCTTCCGAGTGCTCTTCACACAGTGGACATCTGCTGCACAGTTGAATCTTCCTCTTTTGCAGGTTCAATTGTGTGAGACAAGCCTCCATAGCATCTGTCCAAGAGAAACAAGAGACCTTCAAAGGTGCTTTATTTCTCCAAATCTTATCCGAGAGTCATAAGACCCTATCGATGCTAGAATCTAGCATGTGGTAGCAATCTCTTACTGAAAAGAGTCCCTGGTGATGGCTTTTTCAACTGATGGAATCTGTTCTGTTGTGGTCTAGTCTTACGCTGCTTAACAACTGAAGCAATTGGCAAAGTCTTTCTAGTTCCCAATCATTAATATTTCTTCTTAGAACAAGATTCCATTCTTGTGTTGAACAAAACATCGCAATTTCTCCCTTTTGATGAGAAGATAAGTTGACGATATCCATGAATTGGTCTTTCAGAGGGGTGTAACCAGCCATGTGTGTTCCCAAAACCTAATTTTCCTCCTATTACCGAGAATAAAGCCCATATGTGACTTGAATTTGTTCCAGTAGCTTCAGTCCTCGGATATGCTTCAACAGTCCAGTAACATGAGGTATTGTTGAGATTTCGGTAATCCAGGGACTCTCAAGTGTGATATTTTACACCAAAACCCTCCTCCAAAGTGCATCTACCTCCTTGTTGAACCTTCCATGCCATTTCATCAACATGCTATCGTTATGTCTCTATAAGTTTTTAGTACCAAGACCGCCTTTCCTTTTGTCTCGAGTGACTTCTTTTCATTCACAAGGCAGAAAGAATTAGATTGTTTATTTCCTATCCAAAGGAAGTTTCATCTCAATCCGTCCAATCTTTTCAGAAGAAGTGCGCTGAGCACACTATTGATCAAAGTGACACTGGCCCCCAATGAAAGCTATTGTCTCTTCCAGCCTGCCAACTTCTTGCTCTTGTTGTTGTGAAGCATTTTCTGTACGTGTTGCTTCAGGTTGGGGGGAATTAACTGGTTACTGGTTAGGCGCTTGAAAGTTTACTGGATTAAGTTGGAGTGCCACTTGATACCCGTTAAAGCTGGGTGAGCTACACTTAAGTGGGCAGGACTCAGTTGCACATATAATTGGGAGAGTGGCAATAAACAAAACTTGAAAAAAATTGGTCTGGGCGCTTTTTTGGCTGCATGTTCAACTTGAAAAGGATGAGCCTTAAACTGATTTGACCGAACTGAACTTAGTTCTCTTCGGTGTTGGTTTACATTTCCACACATGCAAAAACAGAAAAAGTTCAACCAGAAATTTTCGATGACTGAAGCTTTAGCGTTTTATGGTTTCAGTACTTGATTTTTATTTATTTATTGCAACTATGAAGTCAATGGGCCAAACAATATTATGCCCTTGAGAAAAAAGAGAGGTATATGCCCTCCAGTTGAATCCATCCTTATTACATAGTTGGGACTTTTTGGTGGTGGGCATTACAATTCCATTGCTTGCTAATATGTGAATTTCAAATTTTCAAGGAAGTAATATTCACCTGGAATTGCTTTTATGCTTCGTTTATGGGAAAGAATAACCAAGCGCCACAGGCATGCATCATTTGTTTACTTCCTTTTGTTCATGAAGTAGATGAAGCTTGAACTTAGCATGTATACCTAAAGTTACTCCTTTGAATTGCTCCATTGTGTTTTAAAATTATTTGAGTTTTACAATCTCCCAATCATTGATTTGCCTTCTGAAACTGAGATTCCAGCCATTGGTTTTTTTTTTCATAAAGGTAAAAGAGATTCCAGCCATTGTTTGCCCATACTTCCCCACAATTGCTTCTTGTTGCGGGCATAAAGTATGAATACTAGGAAAGAGTTCTTCCAAGGCACCCTTGCCAATTCATTTGTCTTTCCAGAAGGAAATCTTCAAACAATCACCTCCATAAGGACTACTGGACAACATTTGTTACTCATCTTCCTTTCATCCCATAGTTAGCCTTGATTACATCTTTCCAAATAGCCTCTCCTTCCGTTGAAAATCTCCATAGTCATTTCATCAGTAAACTTTGATACTGCATTCTTAAGTTCCTAATGCCTAACTCGAAGCCCCCATTCTTCTTACTAGCTGTGATAGTTTCCGATTTAACCAGATGGATTTTCCTTTTATAAGTGTATCCTTGCCAAGAGAAGTTCCTTCTAAATGCATCTATTCTTTTCACCACTTATAGGGATAGGAAATAGAGACATAAATGTACAATTTGCAAATAAAGTAACTAATTTCAACATTCAGTATAAATAAATGTCGATATAAACCCAACTCCTCAAAGGTGATACTCAAAAACCGTCTCTTCTCATTAAGATCACCTTAGTGTATCGTTACTTAAAGCCCATGACTTCACTCATAAAATGATGATCACTTTACATTGCTTTAAAATACGAAGTAATGGCTTTTAATGAAAATGATTTGGATAGCTTGCATACTGTATTGGCATCCTTAGGGCAACTCAGGTTCTGGAGAAATTTTAGTACTCATGCTAGAAAAACACAGTACTGTAACAGTTCAAGATAGACCATTGGAAGATGGTGTTGATGAGCCAATTATGACATCCTATGAAGTTTCATCCACGGATTTAACAGTTGTGCAGTTTAAGGAGATCCACCTGTTGTGAAGATTACACAAGATGTGAAATTTAAGAGATACTACCTAGCACGACTATCGATACAAATAATAAGATGGTAAACCCATCAGAACACAGTGAGTATGACTTATTTTCTGCAATCGACTCCTTCGCAAATGTATATTTTTCCCCAACTTCAATATACAGTGGTGAAGGAATAAACGCCGGCAACACATCCTACTTAATCTGTTGTGATGCAGTTACCATTTTAGTGTCTTCCTCAGTTGTCCTATTGGATAGTATCTTTTGAATCCGCTCATCATGTGTAATCTCTATGTTATATTTCCGCAGCTAGTAGGATCTTCTTAGGCAATACAACTGCTATAGTATTGACTGGTGAAGTTTCATGGGACTCAATTAATGGCTCATCTACATCATCCTCCGATGGTCTAGCATGAGCAGTAAGAGTCCAGCACGACTACAAGAACCTTCTCCAAGACTCAAATTAACTTTGATTTCCTTTGCTCGCAGTTGTGCATGTCAAATTTCTATTGCACCAACCAATCATTTTCTCAATTTCTTTTCCAACTAGACAATCTTTAATCCAAGAGGTGATTTGTGATGCTCTCTAACAAAAGGCGTGTGACGTGATAGATGGAAGAGATTACTCCTAGCCGTTTGTAATCAACTGCGAGGAAAAAAGGAGCACACTAGATCAAGACTTGGAGGGAAACGAGCTGATCAATTGACATTTTCGGACACCCTTGTTGCTCCTCTCTCGCTCTCGCTCTCTCTTCCTTCTCATCCCACTCTCACACCTAAACCTTTCAACTTGATTGCAGGTGCAAATCAAAAGATTGAGGTGAACTAGTGTAGTCGAATAACTGCAATGCATTGAACATACCAAAAATTACCAATAAAAACATTTTTTTTCTTTTAGTTGCACTTGATTGAGTCAATTACACCACTATTGTGTATTTAAACTACAGTGATACAATTGATAATCCTGAATAGCAAACTACTTTCTGTAATCTCTATCTTAGGCGAAACAATCAGAACAAGACATACAAATTACTACTCAAGAAGCTAGAAGGATCAATGTTCAAGCCAACGAAACATCAACACCCAGAAAAGGGGGTCGATCTTTGAACAAATTTAAGTCCAATTCTCAACAACAAACGAGTTCATTCACATAGAATACATTATTTTCATACCTCCACTCTCCTTCATCATAAGGTGAGTAATCAATATCCTCTTTTCTGACGCAATTAAACATCAAAGCAGCCAAAGATGCAAATATACCTACAATATTCCAAATAACAAAAAAGGTGAACAAAACAAAAACCTTACTCAAAACCCATATATCAAAAATCAAGAATCATATCCAAAAACCTACATGTCAAGAATCAAGTCAAAAATCAACCATCTTAGTAAAACCCTATATCAACAACCCAGAAAAATCAAGAATTAACGCGCACCCACAAGAAATGAGGGAAATTAAAGAGAAGTACCAGGAAGATAATGAAGGAAAGAGATTTTGACGGAGCTACAAACAACGGCGTCAACCCAGAACCACCATCCGGCGCCGAAGACAGCACCGGCGACCCCAGGTCCAAATATAGCCAATAGCTCTGAAAAATCCATTAAATTAACAAGAAAACTGATAGAAAAAGTGTAAATTGATCAGAAATTCTCTTAGAGAAGAGGGATTTCTTCAGATTCGTGAGCTCTCCTGGTCTTGTCTTCAATGTCACTTTTACAGTAGTTGTATTATTATTTTATCTTTTCTTAATGCTTTCCAGACAAATTATTTAAGATTAAATAATTCTTGCATAATTTTTCTTTTCAAAAAAAAAAAAAAAGTTTTGCATAATGTTTTTTTAAACAGTGTCCCTAAATTCTAAAAAAAATCTACTGGTTTGGTAGTACGACAAGTGATTTTAATTTGACCAAATTTTGACTAATTAAGAATATTTCTTTCATTTTAATAAAAAAATATAATGTTTTTTATGAAACTTCAAATAACAATAAAAACTTCGTACGGAATATTTATATCAAATTAATATAATTTATTATTAATGAAGTAAACTACATGTTAATTAATCAATGCAGTAAATTATGAAATTTTATAGGGATACTTTTGTAAATAGTCACCATAATAAATTTAATTATGCTCAAGTGACTCAACTATAATTTGCATATTTATGGAGTGAAGATGCAGTTTAAGCTGTCTCATTTGTATAATTCATAGATTTGTATAATGCACAGGTTTGTATAATTTACGGGTGAGTTTGTATAATTCAAATATTTTTATATAAACTCGAAATAACTAATTTATACAAACACAAACATTTGAACTTTAAACAATTATACAAATTATATTATACAAAAGTTACACAAATTATATTACACAGATTCTGAATGATACAAATGTGTGAATTATACAAAACTAAAATATTGAGCCGTGTAATTATAGCTAAAAATAGGTCGTGAATTGTAACTATGTTAACTAATTAACTAGTATATATTTACTTATCCACGTAATTTTATATTCAAACACTGACCTTAATAAAAAGAAACAAAATAATGGGTACCGTTAAAAAGATATCAACAGAGAACTAAATATTACAATAGCAGAAAATAGATGAGTAGATATTTGTCAAAAGAGTCTAAACATCATTCTCACCAGCAATTTCTCACAAATCAATAAAAGACACAGATGACAAGAGAAACTGAAAATGAGAGCACAAAGTATAAAACATTAAACAGAGTAGCTTCCATAATAAGGATATGAAGCCAAGGACGCAATGCCACAAACTCATATCAGACTGCTGGGTAGTAAGGCGCGGCAAATGCACAAAATCCACTAATGAGAACAATGAAAAACTCCTAGATTCACACAACAGCAGCTACCTGAAACCGGTACAAGAGAACACTAAAGAATCTCAAACTATGATGATAAATTTAAAAACTCATTGCTCTGCGCTAATTGCTATCAATTAATATTGCAAGAATATTTACAATAACTTTACAAAGCTTGAGTAGTAGGGGAGATCTTCTAACTACTGTATACAATTACAAGAAGCAGAGCTATTGCCACCAATCAGCTCACAATAAACAACCATTGTGGCAGAGCCATTCAAACCACTTGAAGATCCACTGTACAGTAAGTAAGCTCTGAATATACAACAATCAAACCTAATCTCGATGGCTCCTGGAAGGGCGCTTGTTGTCATCATCTTGTCTTTAAATAGGGCATCCTTCCCGATGGTTCAGATAAAAATGGTGTACCAGCAGCAAAATGCCAGACACATGTGCCAAAATCCTACAATTACTCTGCCTAAACCCCTATCCATCAGGATCCAGTGGTTCTCCAGAACACTCGTCTGGAGCAGCTTCCTCCTCCTTAGGAAGACACCGGATTGGGACATAGACGTACCCTTTAGGTAATCGCTGGTTCTTCACTGAGGCTTGATCTGAAGTCATTACCAGCTCTTTCTCAAAAGTTTCCATATGCTGTTTATGCAACAAACTGGTTAGGATTGAAATTCCAGCTAAAAATATGCATATCAAATATTTAACCAATACATCCAACTAAAAGCATGGATATTCCTTGTTACGAAGTATGTCATTCTAATAAATCAGATCAAACATAACTCTACCTTTCTGTATCGCAATCGCATGTCCCCGTGATCTGTAGAAATGGAAGAAGCTCTATATGGAATTTGCTTCCCAGAAAATGACGCTCGTGCAGTTTTTTGTGTGACAGGGTTGGGTGATGTAGAACTATCATCAGTCTTCTGATCATTGTCCATAGACACGGGAAACTTAATGCGCCGTTTTCCTGCTACAGCACTGTCTACCGTTATGTCATCGGATCTTTGTATTGTTTCACTGCCTGATTTATAGCCATCAGTGTAGCCTTTAATGGAAGTCGTAGTAGCTGAATCTGAACTAACATCAGGTTGGAAGTAAGGGTGTCGAGTCAGAGCAGATAATACAGCATTGTCTCTACTAGAAGCCAGAATATCATGTGAGCAAAGAATTACTTCACGCTGCAAATCAAAGAACCGTCCATCAGCTATGACACCAGAAGAACATATAGCATAAAAGAAAAGAAGCTGAACCCTTCCCCCTTCTCAAGCATGGAAACCATATCATCATACATCTGCCAGGTAACACATACACCAAATAGCAGATAGACGTTCACCTGCTAAGTCCCACTACGATATAAGGAAGGGAAAAAAAGGACCCTACCCTTCGGGGTGGCTCAGTGGTTTGAGCTTGGGACTTTCATGTTGGAGGTCTCAAGTTCGAAACCCCTTGCTAGCGAAAGCAAGGGGTTTGCCTTCTGAATCAAGCTCGTCGCACCAGGCTTGCCTAGTGCGGGTTATCTCTCCTATGTGGTTTGCGAGCTATTGGATAGGAGCGGGGGTTTTACCCTGTGCGCACCCAAAGGGTAGCGGCTGCAGGTTTCCCTTGTCATCAAAAAAAAAGACCCTGTAATAGAGGATGCAAATCCACTTTGAAGCTATTTCTCATGGACATTTCTCACAATGTTTCTTCCTACCATGGTTCTTCTTGGTGTAAAGAGGAATTAGCTAGTGATTCAGAATCCATGGGTACAATTATCTCCACTCTCAATGAGATAATTCCTCTTTAAAACTGACTAAACAAATGTTCCAACTTTATAACTACGTAAAATGACAAAGTATAATGATGACGTAT
This sequence comes from Solanum gracilifrons, assembly GCA_029582605.1. Taxonomy (NCBI): domain Eukaryota; kingdom Viridiplantae; phylum Streptophyta; class Magnoliopsida; order Solanales; family Solanaceae; genus Solanum; species Solanum gracilifrons. The sequence goes on from JAJOOH010072577.1 coordinate 17,382, forward strand.
TATCCACCTTAATTCATTTTTTTAGTCTTCATAACCTACTCCCCTTTATTTTAGTAGGCGCCAGTCTTCATCCTAGTGATTGGATTTCTATGCTTAGTCTTTTGTTAGTGCAGTAGCAATAAATGCAAGAATATTTACTTCCATAATCTCATCTGTTTTTACTTCTTAATAACTCGGGATTAGGAATGGAGACAGTTATTCCATCTATTTTGATATTGAAAATCAGATTAATTGCCGCTTAACTACCTTATTATGTTGCCCCCAAGGCCTAGCTCAAGTGGCAAAAGGTGGAGGATTTGTGGCTTAGGTCGCAGGTTCAAGCCCCACACCATGCAAAGCGAAGCCCGGTATTTAAGTGGAGAAGGGTAGAGGGGCAGGCCCATTATCCACCGAGTTTAGAAGGCTGTGATTGGTCCAAAGGGCGGGTCACAGACAGATTTCTCGGTTATCAAAAAAAAAAAAAAGAACTACCTTATTATGTTAATGCACCTCCCAATGATACATAAAAAAGGTATTCCTGGGCCACTGATTAAACACATCAAAATCCATACTGTGACAGATAGAACACTGATGTGAAGGCAGTATTACCATTGTAAATATACGTAAAAAGGTATTTCTGGACCACTCATCAAACACATCAGAATCCATACTATGATAGATAGGACCCTGATGTGAAGGCCGTATTACTGTTGTAAATATTCATGCACACTTCATGCAATATCTATAAATAATACTCATCTTCTCTCAAATAAAATATTTCTTCTTACCAAGAAAACAATTGATTCACATCAAACGAAAGTCAATGCAGTCATAAGATTGCAATACTACAAGACACCATCCTAACAATATCTAATAAATGGAATAAGTAAATGGTGTGTACCAGCAATGTAACAAAAGTGATGAGTTTGACAAGGCAGCGGCTAATAGTGATATCAACCAGAAAAAATGCAAGAACAGTATTCACGACTATTTATGCCATATAATCTGCAAAGAGTGTGGAAAAGAAAACAAAGGCTACCTTCAGCTTCTCTCGCTTGACAATTCTTTCGCATAACAGCCGTAATCGCTCCAATTCAACCTGCACAGGAGGATTTGATAGGATTAGGATCTTTGGCCATTCTAAAATCAAAAGTATGTTCATGCTGGTAATAGACAGAAATAGAATGCTTCAATATCATATTGCAAACAGTAACTCATAACTGCAGCATATAATGAAAACGAACTTCCCAGACTGGGAATAACCACAAAGGATTTACGAAGCCAAGACATAACATTCCCACTCCAGAATGGCACCCAAACCCTGAATACAATGTTATTACAAGTTTCCTAAAAAAAGGGGTTGGGCTTGGGCTTGGGCTTGGGGGGGGGGGACAACAGGAAAACTCTAAGTACTCATTTTACTTTGATTTCAACTCCATGTTCTGAAACAAGCCCAACAGCAGGAAGTAATTTAGAGGTGATTCACCTTCCAGGTCTCAAAGAGGATTTTAATCGAATCACTCATTTTCAGCAAAAACAATAAAGGAACAATGATCAAAATTTCTAGGACCCAATTCAACTACTTAAACATCAATGGGAAATTTGCAAGTTACAGCCTGATTCAGGTTCAAATATTATCCAGTAAATGACTGAATTCAAAATTCCAGCATGCTACCTGAGCTAACCTACATCACACAAAGGTAACTTGTTCACAAAACAACATTTCCCCTGTAAATGATATTATTCCCCTTTTAGATTTCATTAGTTCCCTCTCAATGACTTAACAGCCTAGAGTTTTTGCTTTAGGTTTTAACTCCCAGAACCTAAATGTTTTTTGTTGCCATGGAATTATCACCTATTTCTCTCTGTAAATTCTTGCATCTTCTTGATGCTTCTTAATACAACCTCTTAATTCATCAAAAAAAAAAAAGAGAAGGGTTGCACACAATTTCTACTTTGGCATGGTTTGTCTAATTGCTTGTGTTTCATATTTCTTCGGTCCAGCTGAATTTTTATAGATTCTCTACTTTGAAAGTCTTAGTTTTGTTTCCAGTAACTTTTATGCTCATGCGTCTGTCTATTAAAAAGACTTCAAACACGTCTCACTTCCAAACGGTCTCTTCTTTTGATACATTCTATGCTAACAGGTTATTGATAATGCTAAGCAGAAACCAAATGTAGTAGCAAAAATAGCTATTCACAGTTATAAGGACAAAACAGCAAGTGAATAACTAAAGAGGACTACAGTTCAAAAGGTCAAGATTGAGGATCCTTTCATCTATTACAACCCAAACAGTCTCCAATTTCTAGAACCATCACCTGGTCACTTTGCCACCCTCTTAAAGAGTAACCTATTGCTAAGTAAACATAGGAATATTATATTGAACTGGTAATATTAAGTCTCAATTCTCCAATTTAAACTTTCAATGCAGAAGATATCTATGTCCCATCTCAACCATCAACTTTAAGTAAGAGCACTACATCAAATAGACTATTTAGTTTTAGCACAGAATCAATTAGCCATGGAGATGAAAAACTGAATAAGAAAAAGAACATATATTATATGAAACGAACAGGACAAATTGAAACATGATAAATAATCAGGTGAATATCATCACTTACCCTGACTTGCTTCAGACTCTTCAATTCTTCCACCCCATGTCTCTGAGTCTCGGACTGATCACATTTGACACAAAATGAGCATATGACACAAGTAGTAGTCATTAAAGAAACTTGCAATCATTCCACTAACAAAGACAAGACCAACCTTAAGTCTCTGTTCCAAACTATGTTTATCGCAATAAGCTTTGTGCTGCAGCTTGCCACCATTAGTTCTCATGCTTAAAAACAAGCCAGCACTTCTAGCACAAGAGGGATGGAATGTGCTCTGACAGTGACCATAACTACACTGCAAATAACAAAAGCAGAATTTAAATAAGCAGACTAAGCTTAACACAACATCAAAAGGAAAAAGGCCCTTCCACATCTTCTACCTTAGTGCATACACCTTTTCTCCGCTGGCAAACAAGGCAGACATCATTACCCTTGGGGACAGTTGCCTGTCATTATCACAATAAGTAATACAGTGACTATCCTGGTCCAGCTTTCCAGACCTAAACACAACCGAAATGAGCAAAAGACATTCTTAATTCTGTTAAACACATACCAGACCCTCAATTGGATGTACTTGTCCTCTTCTGAATGTTGATTCAAAGGCCCACTACAGAAGAAACAGAAATTAGAGCAATCATCAATGCCATAAATATATAAAGCTAGTGCGGAATGATGAATACTCAAACATGAAGATCATAATTTACTTCAGCACAGAAGGCGTGAACCCATTGACCATCATTTGACTTTCTAAAAGCACCAGCAGTACCGCCACATAACTCACATTCTGCGACAAAACAAGGTTTCTCCTTCTCCCAAAGATGAGAACCTTGAGCTCCAGAGCCCCCAGATGACAATAATTCCTCGCATAGTTCACAGTACCAAGGACCTGTTGAGTTTCTTACACTTCGATAGCAATCCAAGTGAACAGCAACCTATGAACAAGGAAAATTGAACTTAGGAAAAGATTAATAAAGGATAAACACAGTTGGAGTAGCGCGTCCTACCTTACAGCTGGTACAAACTAAGATAGGATTTAGAATGGTCTCGGACCGTCTGCACACATCACAAGTTCTGGCATGGTCTTTCGAAATATCTGAACTTAGCTGGACAAGATCAGAGTTCGTTTCTGGTAATATGCGCATAGCAGTCGGCCTTGAAAGCGTCTCCTTGACCCGAGGATTCTGTTGGGAAGAAAGCCTAAGTCTTTCGTTGGTAGCATTCATCTTCAAAACATCCAGCACAGAGGGGAAAAAACAAACACATTCAGTATGATGAAAACTACGACTGAAATTATGAAATAGTTGTTAATACTGCTTAAGTGACTCATAAGTCCTAACATGAATAGATTTACAACCTCCTGATGCACGGATTCTTCTATATTATCTTTCCTCAATGATGAAATCCTAGACGATGCAGCAGCTGCAGCAGTTGCAGCAGCCAGTACAGTCTGTGCCTCCTTATGTCGTTTTTCTTTCCTTCCTTGCTTTTTGGCTTCCCTAAGCTCATAAAGATACTGGCTAACTAACACAGCATCCCATTCTCGTTGCCTAGCAGCATCAGTCTCCTGTTGGAGACTATTCACAACCTTAACAATTAAATTATCTGCAAAGAAATTAAATGAGCATCAGTTAATTCAACAACAATATCCATGAGTTCTAGCGCATGTAAAAGCACAACAATAGGTGCAAGTTATAGTCTGTGGTCCTCAGACAACACTCACAACAGAAGGTAGCAATAATGTTAACATGCACGATATTAAGATAGGGGGATTTTAGAAGAGACCACTAAAGCGTTTCCTTGCAACAGCACTACAAAGCAGTCTGTGCTGGTAATAAACGAGCTCTCCTTCCACCTCATCTGCTGGTGAAAGCTCCAGCAGGCCCATAGCACTCGCCTTTACCAATTGTTCAGAGCAAGCACCATTCATTTTGAAGAGGTCGCCAGAAGTTGAATGTTGCGAATGTTGACTGCAGCAGATTCCTGAACTGGAAGATGCTTCAATCTGAGAAACCTCACCTTGTCTCAAATCTGTGAGCATGATAAATAACATGAATGTTTAATATATAAGTTACATCCTTAAGCTTTTACCATAAAATCACAAACATTACCATCCAAAGGGACCCCGCTCTCCATTTGCCTTAACCTATTTTGAATAAAAGGGTGAATGTGAGAGCTATGGAAAGTTTCCTGCTTACTGCATGAAGAAAATGTAAATGCTGGTAAAGTCCATTAGTTAACACATTTGTAGCCCAAAAGTAGCCACAAGTCACAGCCAAAAGATACAAAATATAGAATGCTCACAGGACATCTGGTAAGTGATTGAAAGAAACCGAAGAACTAGTGCTACTCATATCAGCAACTGTCGCAAGATTCTGTACAGATAAAGCACCCTGCTCCACTTGACCATTGTCAAGGCAATGGATTGGCACTGCAGCCAAATTATTCACATATTAACTTTTTGAGGATGGCAAAAGAGCAGTAAAATATGCACAGTTAGTGCTTAATACTAGTTCGTCAATGACATTGAAACTGTTAAAGAAATGGACCTTGGGCCAATTCAACTCTAAAAGCTAAGCTCATGAGAGGAGGATTTCCCAAGGCCATATAAAAAGTCCATGTTCCCATCCCATAAGCGATGTGGCATTAAAACACCATCACCACCACCAAACACCCAAGACTAGACATTTGAGCATGGACAACAATCAACAAAACACGGGTGGCCCAACATCAGAAACAATGAATTGGGGTGGGTCTTGCTTTGTCTCTAATACTATGATAAAGAAATGGACCTTGGGCCTAACTCAACCCAAAGCTAGCTCAAGGGGTGAGGATTGTTCAAGCCATAATAAGGAAACCCAGGACCTCTTCCATCACCGATGTGGGATTCTTCATTCATGACAGTCTGGGTGGTCTCTTTATATGGTCTTGTTGGAGTCTCACATCATTTTTGGGATGAGAACATGGACTCTGGCCTTGGGCAATCCTCCTCTCATGAGCTAGCCTTCAGGTAAAGTTAGGCCCAGGTCCACTTCATTAACATAAATTACCAAAATTGTTAAAGAAAACGCAACGACAGTCACCTTTCCAGATTTTATCATAAGTGGATTTGGTTCCCAACTCATAAATGACCATCGAAAAAATAAAGATGCACCTAGACTATCCCAACTCAACATCTAATGTGGGAAGTTTCCCTAAGCAAATGTTGTAAATTTAGTTGGTAGCATGACAGCCTTTGTAAGTTTTTATCGAGGACCCACCTGGCAAGGTCATGCATTAGCCTAACAAGTAACCACCTATTTTCCATGGTCCGAGACCCAAGGGGGAAAGAATAAATCCAATATACAAGAAGTATACGTGAGAAGATAGATAAACAAAAATCTCTTTTGCTTCCCCTTATTTTTTATTATCTTAAACCTATTAACCGTTACACCATATTTTGGTTTCTCTTTAATATTTCATCTTTATTCTGGAAGAACATACTCTTTCAACAATATTTTATGATAGATATGCTACTACATGAGTTTGACATAAAATAAATATGAATATATGATTTTGTTCAACTAAAATTAACTTAATCGTCATTAGTTATCATTTACAAAATTGGCCTAAATTTAGAATAAATTAGAAATAGGTCTTTCTAAAAAGAAATATAAAATAGAATCAAGGCACACAAAGATGTGGCATAGCAGTCGATGAAGTTAGATAGAAGACCATAGGAGACAAGAATTCATATCCCCACATAGGAAAATAGGTTAGGTGATTTCTTTCCACCTGTTTTTGCTTCTACTTTTGTAAGTAATTTGCATCTTCTTGATGCCTTCAATGAATTATTTAGTTCATCAAAAAAAATATGTAGTGATGGCTGATACAGGAATGCATGTACCCAGTGAAATAGTCGAGGTGCACATAGATTTCCCAGACAGTGGCGTACGCAGGATTTTTAGTAAGATAAATAATTAATATAATAACATTATATTGATAAAAACTACTTAAAATGTACTAATAAAACGCAAGTCAAGTAAACTTCTAAACTTTCCTCGACGAGTTTTCATATTTGAAATGTACTGATAATAGCCTCATCGGAGAATTAAGATAGTGCTAAGTACTAAATATTCTAGTGCAATTGGTTTAATTTAGCCTAATTTGATTATAAATAGGAAGTTGGAGGTTTGAATCCCTCTAAAATTAAACTTTTCCCTGAAAAAATGTTTCAAAAATAAAAGCCGAATTCGGCCTCATCGGGGCTCGAAATCGGGCCGCGCCTGGGCGAATGACCATTACATTCGCGCTGCAAGCCAATGAGCCAAGAAGCTCAGTTGTTCAAGAAGTGTCATTAACATTATTTATTCTATTTTTTAAGATATATAATACTAAAAAATTTCAACGAAGCAGTGTCAGTCGACACCCCACGACATGGGGTGGGTCCTCCCCTGTTCCCATATACTACTGTTATCTAAAAACTAAAATAGGCATTTCAGAATATCCAACAAGATGACCAGATGTGACCTGAACATTTTTAAAGTTACCATTTTCAAAGATTCATTGCTTGGTGTCATCCTGCACATCACACTAAGCCAACTACCATGTAACGTTGTAACTCTACTCACCAAGGTTTAGGGGGGACAAAATCACCAAACTTTTTTGTCCCTGCGAGGACTCAAGCCATTATATTGATTCCCACCTCATTGGAAGCCAGACTATTTTTTCAGTTTTTGTCGTTTTTAATTCAAAACTTCCATTACTAAACACCAAACCAGTGTCAAAAGTATGTACACAAGTTGCTTATGAAACCATAATCATTCATAGGTGTTTAAACTGCCATCTATCTCTAGAATAGGTATTCTCTATTTGCCCACAAATATAAGTAAATAAAGACCTTTATCCATCTCAAGAATCTTGACAGTTGATATCACATTTCAGCAAGATAATATATGAAAAAGAACAGTAATGCCTCTATGAAATATGAAGGTTAACTACATATTCTTAACATGCATACAAAAATCAGTAATCTATAATGCAAACCTTCATCATCATTGGGATCGCCTGCTAGAGTTGCTTTTGAGGGAATAGTCGCGAGCATAACCTGTACAGGAGACAAGATAAGAAAGAACATTACCACTAAACTATTTAAAAGCTACACCACTTAACAAGAACAAATGATCAATCACTGACTAAATCATTCAACAGGTCACAAAATCTAGGTGTCCCTTGAGAAGATCCAAATCATCAAAAGAGCAGCAAAGAAAGAGTGGTCAGCAGAACAGAATACCAAACAAGTAAAGAAATATAAGATTATCAGAAGACTCAACCAAGATCTTTGCCAAATGGGGCAATTTCTGTTTAACCAGGTTCAAATGGAATTATTTCTCAAGTATTTTAAAAACCAAATACCCACATTACAGATACCTAAGCAGGGAAAAAAATTACAATGGCAAAAAATGAGAATGTAGACCCATCAGGAGAATTTTCCGCAGAGGTCAAAGGTCTCAAAATTGATCTCATCATGTTAATCCAGACAAGAATCATGAAGGTGCTATATGGAAAATGGTTGTGACATGTCCGCAACACATTTATTTTGGAAAATAGGGAAGAGCCGAGATGTATCTGTTTCTCGGAAGGCAACATCCATACGATGTGTGAGCCCATTGAAAGGAATTATCAAGAAAAATAAGAGTTCCAGAGATCGTGGACTGTATAGTTGAAAATGGCAATACGACACACCTTTGGTATGACCACCGGTGAACAGAAGTATCACTGAACAAGGAATCCCTATGTGTGTCCGCTCCACTGATAGTGAGATGATAGTATCCAACCAGACGAGGAACGCATTTAGCGGGTGCGGGATTACAAGGTTCAAGAGGAACAAATAGGACTAGGGAAGGGAGGAAGTTCAATGGTTTTTCCAACAAAAAAAAATGCACCTGCAATATATAAGAAAGAGAGGAAAAGGCTGGGACCGATTGGAGAGGATCAAGGGAAGATGCTTCACAATGAGCTCCAATAACACGGGTTAAACTAAAGGGGGCAACATGAGAGAAGTGTGGAAGGCAATGTGGAGTACTAAGGTGCCAAAAAGAATTGTTTTTTTAAAAAAACTGTTAACATTCAAAGAATTGGTCTCCTCCTGGTGAGCAGCAAAATATCCATTCCTTACTGATGTAGTGATAGGAACAGTGCGAGAGTTGTGGTGAATTGGTTACTGATAATAATTATAAATTAGGGTGAGAGATTTCGTAAATTGGCCTCACATGTGCAAATTTGCAGGTAGGATAGAGATCAAACTATTGTTTTTTACTTTAAAAGACAGTCATCCAACCTGTGGGTCTTCACCTTTGTGATGTTCAACATGAGCATTACCAACATCAGTGGCGGAAACAGTCGAAATTTGAACAATGCGAAGAATCAGAAGGAGAACGAAAGCTCCACTATACTTCTTCTTGACAATGAGGAATTAGAAATAGAAAATCATTATGATATGACACTTCTATTATTTTGGCTCTCTTCTACAACATTTTTTCAAGCATGTCCTAAGCATTTTAAGATAATAATATTGTGAGGTAAGAGTACTTTTTAAGTAGTTTCCAAAATATTATTTCAAAAACCTTGAGGAATCACAATGCCCAAATTCCCAACAAGTATTGCATGCTCTAACCCTTGAATTTAAGACCCCATCGTCCTTTTCAGAATAAGGTATAAGAGAAAGAGTAACAACATAATATCACTATGCATCTTCAATGACATCTATCACTCATCACCAAGGCTCACATGTGCCTCTATTGAAGTGCAGACAACCAGAAGAGATGTCTGAAAAGAGGAAATAACCTTCCAAAGAAAATTGCATGACTCAAACTACATCTATAGCTACCATCAAATGTAAAAGACACTAATGGTTCCTACTCAGATTATCTTGTCCACGCTTAACAGCCAGCCCTCAACAACTTGAGCCCTAAGATCATGATACAGATCAGAATACTGTAATCACAAGGATATCATTCTACAGCGCTGCATTTCTGAGCCATGTCATCATATGCTCAATAGGTAACAACTTTTCACAACTTAGGTTCGCTCCTTTTTGCACCTTCAGTCTTTTCTCTCTTTCACTTACCAAATTCACTGATTTTAATGTTTAATCTGAAATGCCTTATCAATGTCATTCATACCAAAGCCTAAACTGGAGAAAAAAAAAAAGAACCTGTATTTTAGCAACTAATGTGCAGTTTCCTAAACCTTAACCTTAGCACACAACACATAGTCAATCTCAAATGAATGTCGTGTCAAAGTCACTCTCATGAAAGTTTGGCTTGTTTTTAGTTGATGCTTACCAAAGAAAGTATTCATCTCTACCAACCCCCCATCAAGCTGACGACAGGATTGGCCTTGCTCATTCGCTTGCTCGTTGACGAGCTGACGACGTGATGACTTGCTCATAGGCTAAATGCTCATATCAAAGCCAATCATGAAACTCTGGCTTCTTTTCGGTTAATGCTTACCAAAGAAAGTAAATCATCTCTACCAGCCTCCCATGGCTATCAAGTTGGCGACAGGATGGGGTTTGCTCATTGTCGAGCTGACAAAAGGATGGTGATTGCTCATTGGCTTAGTGCCTACTTTGCCAAAAGGTGGCAGAAGTGCAACAACCTCAGCCCAACCAATCCAAGGCCTCATTTGGTTGCACTTGATGAAGGTATTAATCTTAATCATTAAGATTTCAGTCATTAAATTTGTTTGTTTTAGAAAATGAAATAAAGAAAATTCCATTAATAGATAGAGTCAACAGTACGACAAGGAGTAGCTGATAGGTACCAGTTAGGGTGCCAATCTAGTATAGCACTGCTAACAGGACGGTCAGTCGATAGCAAAAGCAAAACTTCTCACATCTCTATTTTGAACATTTGAATCTTAATCATTAAGTACGTTTATTTGTTTTTTAAAATTTTGCAATCACTTTATGTGTCTAAAAGATCTGAATGATCAAGATCATGAAACAAAGTCTTAGTAGGTGTTTGGACATGCGAATTGGATCATGGTTTAATTCAGTGTGAGGACATGCGACTTGGAATCGAGATTTCAAATTGTAAATTCTCCCCCAAAAAAGAATTTGAGATTTCAAATTGTGATTTCAATTTTTTTTTAAATGTAAAACATGACCCATAAGTTAATATTTTGCAACAAAAAAAAACATGTTTGGCGTGAAGAGATTGTTTGTACCATGTCAAAGGATTTATATTAAAGAATACCTATTTACTACTATTGTTGACTAGTGGATCTTTATAAACTAATGTGTATTTGGAAGTTTGTAATCCCAAACATTTATTATATTTAGAAGAGGAACGTGGAGATATGCACTTTATAAAAGCGGCACCTTAGACATACTAATATCTTATTTATGAACTATGGTTTACTCATTTGGTAAGATTGTCTAAAAATTGGAATATTTTTGATATTTTTCACAACTTGTGATGTCTTCATGTTTATGAGAAAAATACAACTTAAGAGATCCAAATTGCATGTCCAAACAAAACTTCAACTTCAAATCAATCAGATTTCAAATCATGTCCATACATGCCTTAATATCATTTAGATGTCTATTCAAAGGTCTCTACAAAGATGGCATGCAGTTCATCACCACTCTATCCATCTTCACCTCTAACTGCCACCATTGTCATCGCCCAACATTGTCAACCACCACCACCGATTACCAAAACCACAATCCCCACCAATCACCAAAGTGACACATAGTGAGTTGTTACCATCATTTACAATCATCACCACCAACCACCATTATAACTGTGATATAATGTTTTTAAAATATTTTATAGGTATAGTATTAGATTAATTTAGTATTTTATTTAAACTGTATATTCATTGAGCTTTAAATAAAGACAAGTTTTATATATTCAGATGTAGAGAAAACAAATAGTCATAATTATCTAGTGCATCTTAATACATCATCTTAATGTTCAAACATCTAAAATCTTAATATTTAGATATGCATTCAGATTCATACATCTCAATCTTAATGAAAACAAATGAGGCCTAGAGAAACCAATATGTTTGGTTTAATTGTAGACATGGAAGAAAATCAAATAGTTAAGGTAGCCTATAACCAACTCAGTAAAACTGATCTCATATCACATGTTATTCGACTGATCTCAATGAAAAATATAATTAAATAATCAAGATCTACAAAATCATAAAATATTTATGAGTATTTATCATACCTTCTGTACACCAGCAGACAGAAGCTCTCTTGGACAACTTGAATCTTCCCTTCCATTCACACTAGTTTTAGCATCATCTGCTGCTACTCCATCAATGTTTACTGTCTCCTTAGATGAATAAAGTGATTCACCATCTTTCACAACCCTGACATTGTTTTTGGTTCTTCTTCGAGGTGGTACAGATTTCACGGGTACGAAGTCCGCAATCTCGGATTCGGTTACTCTAATGGAATCCAAATCATCCACCACACCAGCCCCAACTTTTGGGGCTTTTGTGGATTTAATTTTGACTTTTAAAGTTCTATGTAAACTTCCAATATAAGCATGATTCTTCAACCACTTAGCTACCTTGGACCGTATGTCAGGAACCATTTTACCCTCCTGCAATAAGCAGAATTGTAGATCAAGAGAAGTATCAGTGCATTATCAAAAAGAAATCAACTCATCTTCAAAAGAGACAGAATTCTTGAGTTTCTTATCATGTGCATAATACACGAAAAGTATTGAGGAGTATACTAGAACAAAGAATATTACATTGAGCATTGAGGCCAACAAATCTGAAGGTACACCAATCTCCACAGCAACATCTTTTACATCAACCTTTTTCTGCTCTATTAACTACAAAAAGAATGAATATATTCAGTATTTTATAAATTTAAATGGCATATAAAACTAGAATCAAAGAAGAATAAAACGTTCTCCAGATTAAAAGTACAGATACCAAATCTTATGGGGTATATACTTCCAGAACAAAATCAGTCACCCATGGTCAAACAGACCATCGTATCTTATTTAATTTTCATATTGACAGAATCTTATATCTACGTGGACATTTCTGCACCTCCAATGAGCATTCATTGAATTGTGTTAATACACAGAGTATATATACCCAAGAAAACCACACATGCAATGATGCAAAGACTAATATGAATGTAGGGGCACGTGGCAGAGATTTAAAAGGTAAGGGCAAAAGTAATGACCTAATGGGCCACTCTGGAAGGAAAAATAAATTGGGCCCTTTTCTGGACCCTTTAATTTCAGAAAAGGCCCAAAGTTATAATGACCCAGTCCAATCCCTAGACTTAGTTAACGTAGAAGTACAAGCTTTTACCAAAGCTGGTACTCTCAACAAAACAAGATAGCGGAGGGAATCAATTGAAGGGAAAGAAATGTTGCAGATCAGCGAAGTTCAAGGAGTAACTTCCACTATAAAAGATATGGAGGTGTATCGTATGGCAGGTGAAGTCGAGATCAACGAAGGATTTCAAGGGGAAGACTGCAACATAATAACAGAAGAGGTAATCCCTCTAGGTATTCAATTCCCAGAGGAGAACTACACGCAGATAGCCACGCCGGCCTGGATACAACAACACATTATGCGCCTGAGTAAAGAGTTCGGGGTAGATTTCAAAGGCTGTGAGGAGAAAGCGGCAGAATTATTTCAAAAAATCGACATGAACAAGCTGGAAAAAAAAGACACCCAGAATGAGCAAAGAGTTCAGAAAAGAAAAGGGTTAAATGAGCTGAAGAGTCTAGAACTGGACACCAATTTCATGAGTTATGGCACAAGAAGCAAAGGGGGATTTTTGGCTATCAAAGATCAATGAAGTTAAACATAGTTTCATGGAATGTGAGGGGGTTAAACTGTGAAAGGAGGAGAGGTTTGATAAGGAACATGTTGTTAAACTGGAAAGCTGATGTTGTTTGCTTACAAGAGACAAAAATAGAGGGGAATATTTCCAACATAGTAAAGGAGGTATGGGGCAGTAGATGGGCAGATTTTGTACAATTGGAGGCTAGTGGAACAAGGGGGGGAGTAGTGATCATATGGGACAAGAGATTCTGGGAAGGGGAATTGAGTAGTGTTGGGGCATACTCTGTTTCATGTTCTCTGTCCCGAAAAGACCAAGACTTCAAATGGCATTTAACTGGAATTTATGCACCAAATGATAGAGTGGAGAGGGAGGAGACCTGGTGGGAGCTAGGTGCTGCAAGGGGGCTGTTTTCTGGGCCATGGGTCTTGTGTGGGGACTTCAATACTGTCAGGTATCCAACGGAAAAAAGAGATGGCATCAGAATAAATAGATCAATGACAGAATTTTCTGACTTCATTGAAGACATGGAATTATTAGATATAGATCTATATGGAGGAAAATACACTTGGAAAAAAGGGGACAGACACAACAGCTGCTAGATTGGACAGATTCTTGCTATCAGAAGAATGGGACGCTAATTTTAGTTGCATTAAACAATCCGTTCTCAGTAGAGTAGTGTCAGATCATTCACCTCTATTGTTACAGTGTGGAGAGTGGGGGCAATCATACTCATACTTCAAGTTTGAAAACTGGTGGCTTCACACAGAGGGGTTCAATGCTAAGGTTAGGGATTGGTGGGAGTCTTTTAATTACACTGGCAGGCCTGATTATGTCCTAATGGCAAAGTTGAAGGCACTAAAGGGGAAGTTGAAAGAATGGAGAAAAACCACCCAAGGAAATCTGAAAATGCAAAAGGCCAATGTGTTGAAGCAATTAGCGGATCTAGAAGAGATACAAGAACAGAGAGCTCTTGAAGAAAGGGAAATAGCTTCTAGGTTGGCATTGACTATGGAGTTTGAGGACATAGCCAAGCATGAAGAGATAGCATGGAGACAGAGGTCCAGAGCTTTGTGGCTTAAGCAGGGAGATAGAAACACAAGTTTTTTCCATTGAACAGCAAACCAACACAGAAGAATCAACAGCATTGATAAATTGAAAGTAAATGGAGTGGAGATTGCAGAACCTGAAGAAATTAAGAAAGAAATTGTTGAATACTATGAGAGGTTGTATACAGAATCAGAAGAGTGGAGGCCACAGTTAGACATGAGAAATTGCCCCAGAATTGATGAAATTGATGGCAACTTTTTGGAGGCTCCTTTTGAAGCTGAGGAAATACTAGAAAGCATCAAAGCATGTGCAGGAGATAAAGCCCCTGGACCAGATGGCTATACAATGGCTTTCTTCAGTCAATGTTGGGACATAATCAGACATGAGTTGGTAGCAGCTGTCCAGAATTTCCATGCTAGAGAATGTTTTGAGAAGAGCTTTAATGCCACTTTTGTTGCACTTATTCCAAAAAAGGTGGGGGCAATTGAATTGAATGACTTCAGACCCATCAGTCTGGTAGGGGGAGTGTACAAGATCATCTCAAAACTATTGGCAGAAAGATTGAAAAAGGTAATTCACAGAATTGTCGACAGACAACAGATGGCCTTTATTAAGGGAAGGCAGATTATGGATGCAGTGGTGATAGCAAATGAACTGGTGGATTCAAGAGTGAAGAGCAAACAACCAGGCATAATATGTAAGTTGGACATTCAGAAAGCATATGATCATGTGAATTGGAATTATCTAGTGAACATGTTATAGAAGATGGGTTTTGGATCTAAATGGATCAGGTGGATCAAATATTGTATAGGTACAGTCAAATTTTCAGTTCTGATCAATAGAAGCCCCACTGGTTTTTTCTCTTCTCAAAGGGGGTTGAGGCAGGGAGATCCGCTCTCACCTTTCTTGTTCATTCTAGCAATGGAGGGGATGAGTAGCCTGATTAACACAGCAAAAGCCAAAGACTGGATCAGAGGGTTCCAAGTGCAAAACAGGGCAAGTAACAACCTAGAAATCACTCACCTACAGTATGCAGATGATACCTTAGTTTTTTGTGAAGCAGTGAGGGACCATTTTCTGATTTTGAGGACCATTTTCATTATTTTTGAAGCTGTGTCAGGCCTTCATATAAACTGGGGGAAAAGCTACATCTATCCAATTAATGAAGTGGTACAAATTGAGGAGCTAGCCAATACGCTAGGGGGGAAATAGGGGAGCTACCCACCATCTACTTGGGCATGCCATTAGGTGCAAAAAGTAAGTCAATAAGCATTTGGAGTGGAGTGATGGAGAAGTGTGAAAAAATTAGCAAACTGGAAAAGTCAATACTTATCCCGAGGGGGAAGACTTATTATGATCAACAGTATGCTGGATGCCTCACCAACTTACATGATGTCTGTTTTCCCAGCACCAGCTGGTGTAATCGACAGAATAGAGGTACTCAGAAGAACTTTCTTTTGGCAAGGAAATGAAGATAAAAGGCAGTATCATCTTGTCAAATGGGAAGAAATGAACATAAGCAAGAAGATGGGGGGTGTGGGCATTAGAAACATGAAGTTTCAGAACCAAAGCCTTATGATGAAGTGGTTATGGAAGTTTGCATCTGCTGAGAACTCATTGTGGAAGGAAGTGATTGCTGCAAAATATGGAATGAGGGATAAGTGGATGACAACAAAGGTGACCTCTCTCCATGGGTCTAGTGTATGGAGATCTATCAGTGATCTATGGGATTTGGTGCTAGAAAGATCATATTGTAAGGTGGGAAATGGCAGAAAGGTGGCGTTCTGGATGGACAAATGGTGTGGTCAGGACCCATTAAACCAAAGGTTTCCTGACCTCTACGACCTATGTCAAATGCAACAAGCAACTGTAGCCGAATTATGGAATGATCAGAATTTGCACTTCAGGAGGAATTTAAATGATTGGGAGATGTGCAGAATAACTGATTTTTTGGTTACCCTAGCACAATTTAGTAACCTTTCTGAGGAAGAGGACTCACTGGTGTGGAATGTGGGGAGCAAAGGGTGTTTCACAGTAAATTCAGCATATGAAGATCTCAACACAGTTGGCATTGAGGAAGTAGAATGGCCTTGGAAGATGATATGGAAAACCAAGATACCCTATAAAGTAAATTGTTTTACTTGGCTGTTAGCTAAGGAGACAGTTTTGACACATGAGAACCTGAACAAAAGAGGCGTTCACCTGTGTTCCAGGTGCTTTTTGTGTGAAGAGCAAGGAGAGACAGTCAACCATCTCTTCTTACACTGCAAGTGAACAACCCAGCTGTGGCAAATGTTCATCAATATGAGAGAGATTAAATGGGTGAAACCAGGAAGGATCAAAGAGGTTTTGAAGTGCTGGAATAGAGATGGAAATGCAGGAAGAAAGGAGGAGAGAT
>JAJOOH010072579.1:0-40274 GCA_029582605.1 Solanum gracilifrons
ATTATATATATATATATATATATATATATATATATCACTTAATTAATAGGAGTAGTATATTTTAAAAATTACTCTACTTTCCAGAAGAAACTTTTAACATCACAAAGAACTTGAATCTATGATTTCTTTTATTTAGCATTTGGCTAACGTTACTTTAAAAACTACCTTAAACCACCGAGGTGAGACGAGGGACAACATCAGGTAAACATGCTAGGGACGGGTCTGACTTTAATATTATGATTAAGAAAAATGAATTTTGAATCTAGCTCAACTCAAAAACTAACTCGAAAGGTAAGAGTTATCCAAAATTATATAAAGAGGTGAATTAGTAACTCTTAATCCACCGATCTGAAACTCCAACCATTTTTAGCTTGGTTGTTATTTTACTCAGGTACGTAGTACATTTTCATGTTGGAGTTTACATCAGAATACTGGAGTAAGTTGATAAAAGTGGACTATAAGAAAAAGTAAAACCCTATATAGTTCCTTTTATAAAAAGAAATATCCCTTTTGTTCTACCCTATATCTTTGGGCTGGACAATTACATGTAAATAAAGTGGGGATTTGATAAAAATATGTTAAATGCAAGAGAGAGTTGCTATATTTTCAGTAGTTACTCTCTTGTGTAATTTTCTATCGAAGGGTTCTTCAACTCTACCAAGTCCTAATATATTCGTTTATATTATTATCTTTTTTCACAACTGCAAAAGTGGAGTATGATGCCACTATTATCAATTGTATAGTGATTTAGTTTGCTCGTAAATAATATTCTATAATTTTCAATACACTTTAACTATTACTCCAAATTAGCGCATAATGTTTGTGAACTTAACTTTATTATGTCGACATAATTATGCATGTAGACTTCATAATACCAAAGGTTCGACCTTATGTCCTTTACTATTCACGAGCTCACACACTTAAAAAGTTTCGAAAAGATTATGGCAAAAATTATTAGTTACTTACTTGTAGGGGTGGGAAAAAAATCAGCCAATAAAAATAGAGAAAATTTTATGAATAGCAAATATAAAAATTATATAAGCGCTCTATCGCTACAATTTTGCTATTTGCACTCCTTAGCAAACTGTTTGCTATGGAACATTTGATTTGTATAAATCGCATGCATCTGATTTGTATAAAATTGCAGTGATTGTATATGTATATCGGTTAGATAATTGTATATATATGTAATTACTATGCATATGTATCAATGATTGTGTTTGTATATCTGCATAAAATTTGAATTTGTATACAATTGAATCGAGTTAAAACATTTGTATTTGTATATCAAATCTCTCTCTCTCTTTATTCAAACACAAATTATACATTGTATTTTGTATAATTTGTGTTTGTATAAAACGAGAAAGAGAGAAAGACAAAGGAGAACTGGGCAGGGGAAGATTTGTATTTGTATAATTATATGTGTATAGGACGAAGATATATGTATTTATGTATACAGTTCTTTCTCGCTTTATACAAACAGAAACACAATTTATACATTTGTGTTTGTATAAAGTGAGAGAGGCGAACTAGAAAGTGGCGAGCGAGATTCCAGAGAGCGAGCGAGATTCAGGGGACAGAGGCGAAAGGCAAAAAGTTTGGTGCGAATTGAAATTAAATGAAACGGTAGCTATATCATTTATTTTGAATTAATAGTTTGCTATAATGCACCATTTTTCCATAAAAATACGATACCAACCTGTTTGTTTAAGTTTAGGTAGATTTATAATTTATTCATTTATTAATTTAGACCATTTTGACCGCTTAATTAAGCCTATCTAAAGTTGAGCTGATTTGGGGCTAAATAATAAATATATAGCTTAATTGACTCACGAGAAATCTTATAATTTTAAAAATACTTTATTTTTGTTTGATATATTATATATAGTCTTAATAAATAATTTCTTTCGATAATTGAATAATTCATAAGAAAATTAGACCCGTTATCTAGCTCATTGATCTTGCCCTACCTTATGTCAGCCCAAGTTATCCGTTGAAGGCTCTTAACCTATTTTAACCTGCCCAAATTTAGTCCGGCAATTGCACACCCTCATCACTTGGTGCTGGCCTAAGTACACATATACCTTATTTTGGCGTCACAATTTAAGTTATGCTTGTAAATTTTTGCTCATCTACTCATCTCAGAACAACTTCAAATATGTGGTAATTGAAGTTAGTTTTGACAGTCTAAATTCAGACAATTCATTTGACATTTTGACTGAAGTTCAAGCATTTCCACATAATATTTAATCATTTAATTTTTGTATGACTTCACATATTTCAAAAAGAATGAGCTAATTTATTTTTAGTCTGTTTAAAAAAAAAAAAACTTTGACAACACTTTAACTTCAAATTTCCACGTGACATGTTTAAGGCCACAAGATTAAAAGACATTTTGGTACATTTGACATAACTTTAATTTAGAACCACAAGATTAAAAAGTTTTCTTTCTTTTCTTAAACTCCGTTTCAAATCAAACTAGGTCATTCTTTTTGAAATGGAGAGAGTAATATTTATGCAGGCTGAAGTTCAACCATTTTTAGCTGAACTCGAGACATTGCATATCTTAGTTAATGTAAAGTGAATAAATTCAATAAAGTGTTTAAATGAGGAAACCTTAGTATTCTACCACTAGAGCATCCCTTTCTCTCGATTGATGCTATTGACTTATTTCTAAGAGAAACATCAAAATTTAATAAAAGAACTTTGCGATTTATTTTTTTCGAAAACATGATTATTTGTTTTTGTTTTTCCTCACTACTTTCCATTTTTCTTCTTGTGAGGGCTCTATGTGGGCATCAATGCTCGTAAAAGATGGTACGCAAACTGATAGATATATTGATTAAAAGTATGGTATGAATGATAGAAACAGAAATGAAAATGTATATTAAAAAAACATAAAAGCAAGCTATAATAATTGCACATGCAATGGCATTTACGATAGACACAACACATGTAAGTACTACTGGTCACTTTAATAGGTCATACTGTGCAATATATCACATTTTTGATATTATAAGAAGGAATCCTTGAAAGTGAATTTTCAGGCATTTTCTGATTGGCTGTGTGCCTTTTGAGATGATCTTTGTGTTCTTTCACCACAGGTGACCAACTAACCTTATATTATCTAATCTCTACATTGCATTGAATTGTGTGCCTCTGTTTTATACTTAATTAATATTTTTAACAGGTTGCATTATGTGCGAGTTGAATTCTATTTATGGACCACTCATATATTATGAACACATTGTTGAGAGTAGAAATCATACATGGAGTATTATATTCATGATGTTGTTTTTACAAATACAATTATGTATTGAACGCATTGTTGAGAGTAGAAATCATATTACTACCTACTTGTGTGATTATTTTTAATGGATAACACAGAAGCACCGTGATAGAACGCGACAGCTAAATAATACTATTAATACTGAGAAGCGGAAAAGAGGATGCTAGTCCCCTTCTTTTAGCACATAAGAGGTGCAACAATACTCGGCTATCTAGCTATTAGCCTTCTAACCTAATTCTCGACCTCCATACCTTCTAATCTAAGATCGTGTCCTCGTCTAATTACCCCTCCCTGTTCTGGCTCAAAACTGATTTAGAGAATTGTGAATTTTAACTGTTTCCAGTTGAATGTGGAACAGGTTCATAAAGCAAGTAACAACCTGCTAAAGTAGATTTTCGATTGTTGTGAACTTGAAACCCGGTGTATTTGTTTTGACAATAAAAGAAAGAAATCTATCAAGAATTTGACTAGTTAAGGAAAATAATGTAGAAAAGCATCTTCTTCTATAAAAACTGAGGAAGATTTTCACTGTAATGGTACACTTTGACATTTCAATATTGTGACGTTTTCACAGTTTTTTCCCTCAATATATCCTTGGGAGTGTACACCTCAACCCCAGAAATGATGGATGTATCAGGTGATCTTCCACCTTTCTCCCATTTTCTATAATTTATACTATAACAAACCAAGAAAAGCCAAACATAATAGAAAAAAGAAAAGCATACAGGAGCAGCTTAACTGGATCAGCGAGGATTAATATAACTGATCCCACTTGCTGGCATAGTAGTAGTTGTTATTTATTCAGCATTCCAGGACATTTGTCGATGATGGTGCTGACTGTGAAAGTGTTGACACCTAATTTTGACCCTCCCCGATAATAATTAATTTCGAGCTTCTTAATTTTTAAATGATTTAAAGTAATTAATTTTAGAAATTTCAAAAAAAATAAATATATAATAGAATAATTTGCGAGTTATTTCAAATAGTTTGTCACTTGTTATAATTTTTAAATAATAATATGCCTTTTATATAATTATGTATATAATTAGTGCATTTTATAAATATTGGAAAATCGTCTCAAAAATATTTTGTTTAATTAGATATTTGGTTAGTTTGTTTAGTTATCTAATAGTTTACAATTTTGAGTTAATTAGTTAGTTTATAATTAAGTTAATTATTATATAATGATATGTCTAATTAGTATATTTTACGAATGTTCAAAAATTACCTTGAAAGGATTTTAGCTTTATTTAAATATTTGGTTATTTAGTCGTTTATATTGTTAAAGTAATTAGTTTATAATTAAGTTAATTATTTTATTTCGTTAAGATTAAGAAGCTCGTTAATTAAGTAATATTAATTCGTCTTATTTAATTTATAGTCGAATTCGCTAGTTTATTAAATTTGGCTAATTTTTAAATTCGATAGAACTTTTTTCTTTTAAACCCAAATCAAGCCATTTGCCAACTCCCATAACCCATTTCATTTTCCCAATTCCAAATACCCATTTCCCAAGCCCAACCGACCCACTCCCAATTCTGTCCAATTATTCCCAGCCCACCAACATACAATTATAACAATTTACATACAACCCAACAACAATTCCACTCAACCGACCCATTCCCTTTGACCCGACCCGACCTATCCACTTTTTGTTCTAAAAAAAAAGAGCCCGGAACAGTGCAGTCCAACAACAATACACGATAGCAGCAACATAGACAGCGTTTTTCCGGCTGCTATTTTCGTCCTTGGGGTTGTGGGATGAGTCCACGTGGCATCTCAAGGACATTAGAGTCGATTTGAGGCGTCGATTCGGCCTTTCCCCTTTCGGAATAGGGCTAAAATTTCAGAAAAAAGCATGCCTCCCTTCAATGGTGAAAAGAATTTGAAGTTTTGAATTTCGAATTTGGCCTTTGAATCCGAGTTTTATCTCTTTCCCCCCCAAAAAAATTCGAACCCTAATTCTTCACTATAAATACCTTGTTCTTCTACAAGTTGAGGGGGGGATGGAAAATTTTGAGTCTAGGAAATAAAATTATATAGTGAAAATACATAGAATTCTTTGAGAAAAGTAGGCTCTGGGATCAGAAAATACTATAGAGAGTATTCAGTTTCAGCTTCTCCCTTCTGGACGCTACTCTCCCGCTGCTCGTCGGAACTTTCGAAGCTTGTGTGTGGTGGTGGAAAAGCTCATCTCTGTTTGTCGCTGCCCCAGTTTAGCTGCACGGAAGAAGGTACTGTCCCCTTCTCTGTAATACTCTCCTCGCCTATTCTTTTTGTTCTCAAAAAATAAAAATGACTGTGTTCCGATGTCAAAAAGGTTTTGTTATGTGACCGCTTGTTGTTAGTCGTAGTCATTTTGTGATGCTTCGAATTTAATTTAATGACTCGTTTGTGGTGGTTAATATCTCAAATGTTTCTCGTATTATGTTCTTGATTTGTTAGATGAATGTTGTTTGGTGTCACTTACGCCTTCCACAACATGATTTCGTTCTGAGCATTCTTCTGTCAGCATTTGAAAGGTCTGTATTTTCATTTGTTTGATCTGCATCACTGGTTGTTAAACTTGGAAGTAGTATGGTTGTCCCCTGTTTAGTAGATTATTAATTTAGCATGAGATTTCTTCAAATATGGTACCTTTATTGTATCCTTGAGCGATAATATTTGTTTATAATCATCGTGGCCACCTCCGGAATTTCTATCGTATTTGTATATTTATCCTTCTGCTCGCTATTTGCAAAGTTACGAGAATCATGTTTATTCCATTGGCTTTCTGTTAGTCATCACTAATATTTGGTCTTTGATGTTTATTTTGGCTCATTTTTTGTCTAAATCAGAGGGTCCATAAACAAATTTTATCATATCCTTTAGTTGTTAGAAAAGGATTTTAAGTGGGGCATGTTTTTTTTTTTTTTGTTTTTTTTTTTGGTAACGTTGAATGGTCACATTTAACAAATAGCTTGACCAATTGCTTCCTTCATTTGAGTTTTTTTTTTTTTTTTATTTTTTATCCTAAGCACGATAATTGCTTATTTTGAATATTTTGAGTGGAGTCTGTTATGGGTATTACTTTGTTCACATATGCATTTGTTTTGGTCAATTAAGTTAGTTGGATGATAACATCATTCATTTTATTTTGGTTTGATATACCAATTTATTACTTGCTCAAATTCCTTTTCCTTGGTTAACTTGTTTTCTTTTTCTTGGTATCATGTGAGCTTGATTTGAGTACATAGCGGACTTTTCCCCCATCGCATTTCGAGAGGGAGCCATAAAGGCTCAAACCCTTTCTGTTGAGTCAATCGAGTCAACCAAATGGCGTACAGGTTGAGAGAGGCAGAATAATATCGGAAATTAATTTTTTTGTGTTCTGGAGAAGCCGAAAACCGGCTAAAATGCAGCTGGTATACAGTGATATACAGTGATATACATATTGTATACGCTGACATACGATCAGAAAATATCACACAGGGCAAAAATGAGAAAATACAGGTGGAAAATGCGAAAATACATAGTTGAACTAAAATTACAAGTTCGGGAGTTCTAGAATTAGCAATATACATGGTATATACCTCGAATATACACTTGGTGTATATCTTGATCAATGAAGATGGAAAAAGGGCCAAAATCCCAATGATTTTTTTTTTTTTTTGCAGATTTGGTAATTTGGGCCAAAGGCCCAAATTCAATAGGTCTTCTCTTTGCTCTTTACCTTTTGTATTATGTGACTAACTTTATTTATTTTATAGTTTAACTTAATTAAATTCCCATAGATAGCCATTTCGCTTTTATATTCAAAAAATATAAATATTTATTTTATACATATTTTATTTACCTAGCTTCCGTTTAATTTTGATAATGTCAACATTTAAGTTACTTCCCTTAAAGAACATCCCCCTTAATCTTATTTTCCTTAAGATAGTTATAATAATAATAATAATAATAATAATAATAATAATAATAATAATAATAATAATAATAATAATAATAATAATAATAATAAAAAATAAACAAGTTAAAATAAATGAGTCTATTTACTTAGTTAAATTTGAAAAATAATTAGTTAAAATAAATAAGCTCTTTTATTTTGTTAAACTTTCAAAATTAGCCAAAGTCCTGAGTTTTTTACTTAGTTAAATTCTGAAAAAAATATAAGTTAAAATAAATGAATCATTTTACTTAAGTTAAAATTTCAACATTAGTCAAAATCATTTTGGTCAAATCGCCGGTCAACCGCGAGTTAGCGGGCATTCCGAGGGCCTAACACCTTCTCGAAATGTACATTTGAACTCAAACCCGTTTTCAATTGATTTTATTTGTTTAAGTCTTTTGAAATCTTCAAATTTTTCTTGATTTTTTACCAAAAAATCAAGTGGCGACTCTGATATTTTGAAAATTCGATTTCTCTTGAACTATAAGTTTGATCGATTTTGTTTTTAAAACTCAGTCATTTTCCTTTTACATATCTTTTTAAATAAAATAGAAAGATGATTATGAATCGGAGCATCAGGTTCTGTCTGGGCCTGTTTTTGCTGCTCAGCATATCTGTTTATTCGTTCAAGCAATTGGGTTGCCTTTCGTCTACCCCTTTCAGTGCCATTTTGTACTAAATCTAGCAATGGTCCCATTATTCCTAGCTCCTGAACATCCACTAGATGATGTTGGTCCCCAGAGCAGAGGTGTACCAAAACTGCAGCTGCATTTTCTTTGTTTCAAGGAGAACCATTTGTGATCACATTTACCAAAACAGTAACTGCCCCTGCAGCTCCAATGGTTGTTTTCCCTTCTGGATGACTAGACAGTATCGCTAAAATTGCAAGTGCTTCATCGATCATACTACCTTGAGGTTCCGTAAGCAGCCCCATTAGAGTGACCACAACTCCAGCCCTTACTGCCTTGCCCTTGTTCCCTTGATAAATGCACAGGTTAAAAAGTGCGATAGCAACGTCTTTCTTCCCTCTCTAGGTGCCATCAATTAATAATGTTACAAGTGGAGGTATTGCCCCAAAAGTACCAATTATGACCTTATTGTCATCTATAACTGAAAGGCTAAATAGCGCAGCCGCTGCGTTTTCACGTGCTTCCATGCTCCCCTTCTTAAGCACATGGACGATACCAGGCACTGCCCCTGATGTTACAATGCTCCGTTTGTTATCCTCACAGATAGAGAGGTGAAGTAGTGCTGTAACAGTATGCTCTTGGATCCGAGAATCGGGTGTGGAAAGAAGGTCAACAAGAAGATGAATAGCACCTGCTTCAGCTATTGCAACTTGATTATCAGCATTGCGTTTAGCAAGCAGGCGGATTTCACCTGTGGCTGAGAGACGATCTTCAGGCCTGCCAGATGTGAGCTTTCTCAGGAGATTTTCTATCGTCGAGTGCTCAGCAGGCGTGCATGCGGATGCTGATTTATTGGGTGAACTACCTGGTCGTTTGGGTGATTCAACTCCATTCATTTCACACCACTGTGCTATGAGGCTCCGCAACACATAGTTTGGTGTGACAACATTGCTTGTGAGGACTTGTTGTGTCTTGGGACAAGTGATATGCCCTGCTTCCAGCCACTTCTCAATAGAAGAACGCTCGTAAGTTTGCGGTGGAGGACACCATCAATATTGTTAGCAAACTACGATATGGAAATGATAACTATAGTACAAATTCAGCCTACAAACACGAAACCACATCTTCCATGAACATGAGACCCATAAGGCATGTGCATCCTCAATATTTCAGTGGATACATTTTAACAAGCATAAATGCGAAATAAATCATGTATCAAAATTTTGGTTGATTATTTAGTTTCTAAAGTAATCTCATAAATCAGTAAGGACCATATCAATTAAATGAATACGAATCACCTATCTGTCTATACTTTTTGCATATGAACCAGTCTACTTCCCCCTAAAAATAAAAAATGAAAACAATGAATTACTTTCTTCTTTTTACCTCTTTTCTCTATTTGAAAGTGATGACAAAGATTTCAAAGCACTTTACGGAGAAAGAGTGAAAATGTGCTTGGATTTGAAACCTATAATTTAATGAATTTCTACTCATAAATTTATGTTCTGCGAATAGGGGAATTCTATTTAGGATATCTTTACTCCATCTACTGAAGAAGAAAAAGAAGAGGGAAACTAGACAATAGGGAATTTGCAACACTTGCATGAAATGATTTAAGGCCTTGTTTAATTGACAGTCTGACTAACATCCATGCACGCACAAGGCAAAATGATAATGCAAGATAGGAGAAATGGAGGGACTCTGTTAAAACGTATTTCCTGTCATGAGATAGCAAGAGAAATGGATAATGGTGCGACTCATTTTTAACCAAAAGTATGATAAAAATCCAAAAATGGTACCTGGCCGGATGAAACAATGACAGGATCTTTCATCAATTCCAGGAATATAGGACACCGAAAATCATCTGGTATAACTGGGGCCTTATGAGTTGCCTCGATAGATGCTTGTCCACTACAAGTTGAAGATTTCTCCCTCGAAGGAGAATCAATCTCCGGAGTCTCAGTCAGCACAAAGCCCTTAATTTTCCTCAGTACAAGTGACATCTTCTCGATCCTCTCCTCTGGATCTTCACCAGTAGCAGTGACCATATCATGCAAAACACATGATTCTTGTGTGAGATCATATAATCCAGTCAGCTGTAACTTCTTAACCAATTTCCGCAGGACAACTGGATCTATAGCAAGATCATTACTCTTTCTGTAAAGGGACAATAGATCCTCACGGAGTTCAGCATCAGGTGTATCAACCCTTCATTTGGCTATTTGGAACTGAGAAAGGACAAGCTCTACCTGGAAGTTGGAACCACAGATGGAAAAGAAGAATTGCACATTAAGAGATGTATCCATCGACAACAAATGAAGACGTGATAAGGTGATGTCTTTTACCTGCTCTTTAACTTCATCAGATATGTCAAGCTCTTCATAATGAACTCCACCCAAAGTTTGTTCCAGCTGGGTTGTCACTTGGTGAAATTTATTCATTATCTGCTCCTTTTCTAAGACCTGCAAAGAAAAATTCCTAAATTGAACTTTACTCTGTAAGCCTGAATAATCCTGATGTTTCAGCGAAATATACAGTGTTCTACGAGGACTAAAGATAATCATTCATAGGTGTAAGGAATTATTTGCGGTTAAAATAGAAATCTGCTCTATGAGAATCATTTTACCATGCAAATGCTTGAGTTAGTAGATGTCAAAGCGGCACTTCAGGGAGAAGAAATGAGGAGTTCAGACGTCTTGATGACCTAAAAGCCGTGGATCAGGCAGGCTATTAAAGGTTCACTTTAAGGTAGCAGAAATAATAACTTCCAAATCCAATAGAGTCCAGTCACTAAAGAAAACAACTACTCCATAAATAGTTACAACAAAATTCCCCAATAGGGAGATGCTAAGTACTAACCAAAGTAAACTATCGGTTGAGAGACCAATAATGTTATATGAGATTTGAGAATTAGTGTTGCTAGGCCTCTAACACCCAACTTGTCCTCAACATGAGCACTAGTAGAAATACAGCTATTGAGTAGATGGCATCATATAAGATTAGACAAGATTAGAATTAAAGGATAGAAAGGGTACAAGTAGCACATTGCATGCTTAAAGGATAAACCGAAGAAGGTTACCTGACGTGGTTTGGTCAAGTCTCAATGCCACCCATTTAAAAAATAAATAAAAAATCCACGTGGTCCATTTAAAAAGATCAGACCCCCTTGCACATGAGTGGCATGTTAAAGACATAATCAACTAAGCATCCAAGGGTATGACGAAATGGTCAGTGAAATGGGTTGAGAATCATGAGGTCTTAGGTTCAAATCCTAGTAGAGACAAAAACACTAGGTGATTTTTACCATCTCTCCTAGCCTTGGTGAACAAAGTTACTTGGTACATGTTGATGGTTGGAGGTGGCAGGTATCCGGTGGAACTAGTCGAAGTGCGCGCACGTTGTTGGTCCGGACACCACGGTTCATCACGTATTTAACTCAAAAGAGGACATAAAAAAAGCTTGTAATCTTTGCATTGCAACTCTGTTCAGCTTGTCTATAATAGCTTCCCTACCAAGATACTGCAACTAGTTTCCTTTCAGCAAAGAATTTTACTTGAAATTATCCTAATAAAGAAAGTCCAACCCAGTTTGACATACTGAAGAGGCAAGTAACGAATAGTTGGTTTGAAGCACACCAAACGTTTCATAATAAGTGCATGGATTCTTCTCTCCTTTTTTTCTTAGTTTGCAATTAATCTCCCTCACCATCAGCTCCACATTCTTTGGATAGTAGGAGAGGTAGATGAACCAGAAAAGTTCAA
Organism: Solanum gracilifrons; assembly: GCA_029582605.1. Lineage (NCBI taxonomy): Eukaryota > Viridiplantae > Streptophyta > Magnoliopsida > Solanales > Solanaceae > Solanum > Solanum gracilifrons. The sequence goes on from JAJOOH010072579.1 coordinate 11,611, forward strand.
TAAAGGTTCAGCCTTATCGAAAGTAAAATTTCCATTATCATACTAAACATGCCAATCTTGTTCATGTTGCTGTTATCCTTAGTAAAAAACATAAAACTTAACCAGTATCCAATGATATGAAATCATTGCCCAGGAAACAAGAACATTTCTAAGAGGTCTGGCGGCGAAAAGGTAGTGGCTTTCTCAAACTTAAGTATTGGGATCAGAAATAATAGTACAATCTACTAATGGTGTGTAACAATCCAAGGACGGAGTCATAAAAACACACATCCTAATAAAAAATTTGAAAACTCATCCTCATCCAGCAACTTAACACTCTTGTTGACTTATAAGATGAAGAATCTTAATGAGGATAGGATACTATTGCAGTACAAGTTGGTCTATTCACATAGAGGGTAATCAAGTAAATACACATTGATCACTGATCAGACAGATCTAATGATAGAACACTTATCTCCACACCGAGCCTCCAAGCAATGATCTTGTTCCAAGAGCAAGATGAACTGTCCATTTCGTAATTTAGATAGCTAGATTATAAAGAAAGATATAGGATCTTAATTTACAGGTACCTCCTACATACTGGATTTTAATTTACATGTAACTGTGCAGTTTCAATCAATCGATCAACCCTGTATCAGTTCCAATCTAATTGAGCTCAGGTGAATCTAAAGGTGGACATAATCAAGTACGATTCTGAAAACAAAAACTCACCAGATAAATCTTTCTTCCCTCACTACCGAATTTGAGCAATTCCTTGGTTGATTCAAGAGCTTCTTTCAAGGAAACCAAAGCTATCATGGTGTTTTCAGGAAGTGGTTCTTTGATATTCCGAATCTCTTCAAACATTGGAATCAACAATTTGAGCCTTCTAGCTAGATTGCAATACTCTTTCTTCACCCAAGTTCTGAAATCTGAAATGGCTGCTATTTCGTTCACTACCTCAATCAGCTTCTGCACTAATACTCCTCTTTCTTCTTCCATTTCCTTTCAAAGATCCAAAATTGAAACAGAACAACTTATAAATATGAGCTGAGCTGAACTGAACTGATTGCGATGTTCAGCTGCTAAATTAGACCTGAAGAGCTCAGTTGTTAGTCGTCGACTCTATGAGAGAAGGGAGACAGCAAATGGAGTAATTTAGAGTAAGAATTAAGAGAGTATTGTTGTGGCGGCGGGACTTTAGGATAAGTTCTTTTGATGTGGATTGGCTTAAATAATATGTTAATGAAGTTAACCGGCGAGGTCCTTGTCGGCTAATTGTTACCAGCGGTGAATTGAAGTGTGGGGTATAACTGGATCTGTGAAGAAGAAGAAGAAAAAAAAACAGGTTTATTGGTAGTTTTTGAGTAACCGTTTACCTTGTCTCTATGAGTGAGTGGTTAAATAGATGATGAGATGTAAATTGTCGGGAAATCACATTTCTTGTTACAATTTGAATTAAAAAATTATACTCCCTCTGTCCTAATTTATATGACTCACTTTCCTTTTTAATCAGTCCCAAAAAGAATGACACATTTCTATATAAAGTAACAATCTAACTATAAAATATCTATTTTACCCTTAATGAAATGATTTACAGCCACACAAATTTCTATCATTCATTTTGGACTATAAGTTTTAAAAGTCTTCATTTCTTTCTTAAATTTCGTGCCGAGTCAAAGTACCTCATATAAAATAGAACGGAGGGAGTATATTTGTAAGAAAAGAAAATTGTAAAAAGCATATATAAGTATTTTTTATTTTCCAGTTGTTCTTCTATTTCATCTCATTTCATATTAATTTAATAAAAAAATATTTTAAATGTTAGTCAAAATTCAATTAGTTAGGCTCTAGATTATCATAATATTATATGCTTCCTCTGTTTTAATTTATTTAACTTCACCGTGGAGTTTAAAAAATTAAATTTTATGATGTTATTAAAAAAATATGTCAAATATATTAAAATACTATTTAATCGTATCATTTTAAACATATCTTTTAATATACACATTGTTTATGTGAGTTGAGCATTTTTTTTTTTAATCATTAAAGAAAGTTGCAAAAAAGCAAAGTGGCTTTCACATGGTCATTTCCTCACTTATGCTTGTTACTTTTCCACAACTATAAAACTACTTTTGGATTTACCCTAAGTTATTACATTAATAAAAACAAACTATTTCCTCCGTTCAATAATAATTGTCTATTATATTTTTGAAATGTTTAATAATACTTGTCCATTTATTGAAATCAATGGATAATTTTACACTTACTTCCTAATTTACTCTTATAGTCATTTCCCCATTATATTCAAAGAATGATATAATAAAATCACCTTTCTATTTATAGTTTCTTTAGAAGTACTCCCTTTGTCCCTAATTACATGTCCACTTTTCATTTTTTAGTCGTCCATAATTACTTGTCCATTTTGACAAATCAAGAAATGACAACTTTTTTTACCTATTAATTACTTTGAAAATGATAGAACTTCTTGAAAATCTTAAATTTTTAAGGGAACCAAAAAAATTGGCCAGAATGATAAAATAACATATTTTACATTATGTGATTTTACCTTTTTGAACATTTTACCTATTTAATTTTAATACCTTTTAATTAAATCAATTTATTTTTAAATAGAAAGAATATTCTAGACTTTTTAAATTTTTGGCCAAATTTTCTGGCCATTTAGCATTACCCAATTTTTAATTCATTCACTTCACAATTGATAGGGGTAAAATGATAAACTCACTATGTCAATAATTGTTTCTTAATAGATGTGTCAATTCAAAAGTGAATAAGTAATTAGAGACAAAAGGAGTAATGTAAAGTCAATAGTGTGAACAAATATTGTTAAACAGATATATAGTAAGTTTTGTAGTAGTATTAATTGTATGAGTTGAGACCATTGGTTGCCCCAAAAAAGATACATTTATTTCCTTCCAATAAAACAAATTTGTCTCTTTTTCCTTCTTAGGGTGAAACATACATTTGTCCAAGTCACCAAAATGATGAAGCCTTACAGAGCAAACAAACAGAGGGGACACAAAAATATATATATTAGTAAATGCAGAAAAGGATAAAAAGAAATTGTCTTGGAATATTTGCTGAAAATTAAATAAACAGAGACAAAGGTTCTAGCTTAATCATTAGACACATGGATTCCAATCTCATGAAAAAAATTAGTCCCTTTAAAAATAATAAATAGAGAAGTGAAATCTCTTGAATTTTACAAAATAAATAAAAGAAAATGACTTTCAAACCTCTAATAGGTAAAAATAAAAATCTCTTATAAAAAAGATACAAAATTTAAAAAATTGTAAGTAAAATTATTTATGAACAAAAATTATTATTTCACTTAAACTAGTAGTAACATATTATGTATGGGTAAATGGGTCCGCTTAATCATGATTAGTGTGACAAATTCCACCTAAATGACTGCTATAACGACAACTTGAAAATATTATTTTAATTAAAAGTTAACCTGTTTATTCTTACCTTATTAAAGTTAGCCTAAGGTGGGGAAAAAGACTAAAATCATGTGAGCCTGTCTAAGCTAAGCCATAAAATAGCTAATTATTGAGCCAGGCTCTAATTATATAGTAGCTTAGCTTCTTAAAACTATTTAAATCATCATCAACTTAGAGAATATACATTAATAATATATCGAACGACTTCTATATAACTTTTGAGTTCAGTGTCTCTCAGAAGCAATTTCTCTACCCAACAAAGGTAGTGGGTAAGGGACACCCTACCCTCTTCAGAACTCAGTTATAAAATTACACTGAATATATTAAGGAATTAATTTGTAAAACCTGCCTCGCATAAGTATTGAAGATTATGTGGAAGATTCTAGAAAGAGTTAGTTACTAGTTTGTTATGTAACCAATTCCTACGTGGCATTAAGTAGTTAGAATGCAAGTAGCAAAAGTGTGATCTATAAAAGTAGACACTCCTTCATTGTAATTCGACTCTTCAGAAAATCTTAATAAAAGATCTCTTTCTCTTCTGCAATTGGTATTGTTCATCCATGGAAGAACAAGCTTCCATGGATTTAATCACACAGTAACAAAACTAACATGGTATCAGAGCAAGCGACATAGTGATACAATCTCAAGTTGCGTATTGATTTCACAATCAGATCATAATTTTTAAGTTTCTGTTATGGTGGATCTAACAGTAGCTACTCTCGAACACTCTCATCCTCTCTATCTTCATGCATCAGATGCACCAGGAACAGCCTTGATTGCGGTCAAACTCACAGGTCCAACTAACTATGGATTATGGAGCAGATCACTAAGGCTTGCATTATTGGTGAAGAACAAGCTCGGGTTTGTAGATGGAACTTGCCTAAAGAGCTCATTCAAAGGGGATTTAGCCACTCAATGGGAGAGATGCAATGCAGTGGTGCTATCATGGATCAGTAGCACCGTAGCTCAGGAATTGCTTACTACAATTGTGTACGCTTCGAATGCTAAACGTGTCTGGGATGACTTCAAAGAAAGGTTTGACAAATCTAATCTCACTAGAGTGTACCAACTCTGGGTAGAAGTTGCGTCTTTAAAACAGAGTACTGACTCATGTTAGAAGTGATATCTTACTTAAGGAGATTGTTCCTACTGTTAATCAGGATTATGCCACAGTAATACAGGAGGAGAGTCAGAGGTTACTAGGAGTTATGGATGTTAACAAGGAACCTCTCACAATGATGGTCAATAGGAAGCAAGGTTTCAATGGACGGAAGTTGTATGACAATGCTTGTGAACATTGTGGTTATAAAAATCACCTCACCAAAGACTGTTATAGGATTATTGGATATCTTACAGATTTCAAAAGCAAGAGGAAGCAAGGGCAAGGTGATTCTTATGGTAGCAACACTGGATTTAAAGGCTATGGTGACTCTCAGGGTGGTAATAGTCAAACTGGTCATAGGTCGAGCAATTTTCCTCACAATCAGCAAACTGGTTCAGGTTTTAGATCTTATGCAAATTGTGCTACCACTGAAGGACAAGATATTGGACTCACTCTCACTGAGGAGGAATACATGTAAGAAATCTCAGACACAACAATACCAATTTTGCAAGTACTGGAGATAATGGTGATTGCAAAACAAACTTAGCAGGTAATGTATCTTTGACGTCTGATGCTTATGATTATAGTTGGATAATTGATTCTGGTGCCACTCACCATATCACATCTTCTAAAGAAATGCTAGCAGAGTTGAGCAATATGAATAGTCAGAAGTCCAATACTGTCCAATTACCAACAGGAAATAAAGCTCATATTGCTAATACAGGTCATTCTATTATTTTGGGTTTCTATAAGGTGAAGAATGTACTGCATGTGCCTGACTTCAAGTTTAACTTGTTGTCAGTTACCAGATTGACCAAGGACCTATTGTGTAGTGTCAGTTTCTTTCCTAATTTCTGTGTGATGCAGACACTCTCAAATGGCAAGGTGATTGGGATTGGTAGAGAACATGATGGTTTGTACTTGTTAAAGAACCCAATAAAAGCTGTTGTCAATGCTACCATAAAGGACAACAATGCTACAACATCACTATGGCATTTAAGACTTGGTCATCCCTCTCTTGCTGCTATGCAACATATTTCAGATATCAGCGATCACCTAACTGATTTACCATGCTGTCACACATGTCCCCAAGCAAAACAAAGTAGACCTGTTCTTCTTGACAGTGTCAATAGTTCTAGTTCTATTTTCCAATTGATACATGTAGATGTCTGGGGTCCTTACAGGACTCCCACATATGATAGGAAGCAATATTTTGTTACTATTGTAGATGATTACAGCAGGTTTTCTTGGGCCTGCTTAATTCATTCAAAAACTGAGGTTTACTCTGTACTCAAGGATTTCTTGTTAATGATAAATACTCAGTTTGACATGAGAGTGAAAGTGTTGAGGTCTGATAATGGGACTGAGTTTATGAATTCAAAATGCAATGAATTATTTTCTTCTCTAGGTATTGTACATCAAAGTTCTTGTGCATACACACCCCAGCAAAATGGGGTGGTAGAAAGAAAGCACAGACATATATTAAACACAGCCAGGGCTTTAAGATTTCATGCCAACATTCCTATCTCCTATTGGGGTCACTGTGTAAAGGCTGCGGTTTATTTGATTAACAAGATCCCCACAACAGTATTACAAGGTCAATCTCCCCATGAAATGTTCTATGGTACTAAGCCACAACTGAATCACTTGAAGGTGTTTGGTTGTCTTTGCTTTGTTTCTATTCTTCCTAGATCTGACAAATTTGCTCCTAGAGCAAAGAAATGAGTCTTCATGGGATATGCAGAAACACAAAAGGGGTATAGAATATTGGATCTGGAGTCTAATACATTTCAGGTCAGCAGGGATGTCACATTTATAGAGGAAGAGTTTCCATTCAAGACAAAGTTGAATTCTCAACAACTTAAGCCATCAGAGTCAGTATGGTACCAGGAGTTCAGTGATGGTGCACCTGTTTCTTTACCTCATGCTGAGCCAGCAGTTGTCTTACATGATGATACTCTTCTTGATCACTCAAATGAGTTCACAGACTCATTAGATGGTGGAGAAGGTGATCAACCAAGGACTGTCTTTTATTCAGAAGCCATCAGGAATGATTCTGATGATGCAGAAGCCATTGATCCTACTGATGGAGCATCAACCTCTGCTCTTGTCATTATAACCCCTGAATTTACCCATATTAGACCAAGCAGGTCTATCAAGCCTCTTATATGGCACAAAGATTATCTTGTGTCCAAATCTACCAAACAGTTTCATAAAGATGTTCCTTATTCTATTACTAACTATGCAACTTATTCAAGGGTAAGTCCTTCTTATATGTCTTTCCTAGCTGCATTGTCCTCAGTGAAGGAGCCTGCTACTTTCAAAGAAGCATCTAGTTGCACAGAGTGGGTCAGGGCTATGCAAGATGAAGTCAATGCCTTAGAACAAAATGCAACTTGGACTGTAGTAGACCTTCCACCTGGAAAGAAAGCTATTGGATCTAAATGGGTATATAAAGTTAAGCTTCAAGCTAATGGACAAGTTGAAAGGTACAAGGCAAGATTAGTTGCTAAAGGTTACAACCAACATGAGGGATTAGACTATCATGAGACCTTCTCACCTGTAGCCAAAATGGTCACAGTTAGGACTACCATTGGTGTTGCAGCCTCACAAGACTGGCCTCTTTATCAAATGGATGTGCATAATGTTTTTTTGCAAGGAGACCTTCTTGAAGATGTGTACATGGAAATGCCACAAGGTTTTCAAACTCAAGGGGAAAATAAAGTTTGTAAGTTGCTCAAATCATTGTATGGGCTCAAGCAAGCTTCCCGGCAATGGAACCAAAAACTCACTGAAGCACTGTTGTCTATTGGCTATTCACAGAGCTCATATGATTACTCTCTCTTTACAAAGAGGGATGGAGAGGACATAGCTGTGATTCTCATTTATGTAGATGATTTGCTAATAACAGGGAACAGTAACAAGTTGATACAAGAGTTAAAGGACTCTCTTCACAGCAGGTTCAAAATGAAAGATCTTGGTGTTCTCAAGTTCTTTTTAGGCATTGAAATCATGAGGTCTAAGTCTGGCATATTGCTCAATCAGAGGAAATATGCCCTTGAACTGATCTCAGACACTGGCCTTAGTGGTGCAAAGCTAGTAAACACACCTTTGGAGACTAATGTGAAGCTTACTACTGTGGAGTATGATGAGTTTACTGGAGCTACTGCTGATCCTATACTCAAAGACATCACAGGCTATCAAAGGCTAGTTGGAAGATTATTATATTTAACCATCACTAGACCTGATATCAGCTTTGCAGTTCAGGTTCTATTACAATTTATGCAGCATCCTAAGAGATCACACTGGGAAGCAGCTTTGAGGGTGGTTAGATTTATCAAGAGTTGTCCTGGTCAAGGCATACTGTTAAGCAGCAAGAGAAGCCTGGAACTTGAAGCATTCTGTGATGCAGACTGGGCAGCTTGTCCCAACACAAGGAGGTCTGTGACTGGATACTTAGTGAAGCTAGGGGATTCACTCATATCTTGGAAGTCAAAAAAGCAGCATACAGTGAGCAGGAGCTCTGTAGAGGCTGAGTATAGGAGCATGGCTGGGGTGGTTGCAGAGGTCATCTGGCTAGTTGGACTGTTGAATGAACTAAAAGTCAATGTGACAATTCCTGTGAAATTACACTGTGATAGCAAAGCAGCACTCCAAATAGCTGCTAATCCAATTTTTCATGAGAGGACCAAGCATATCGAAATTGATTGTCACTTTGTGAGGGAAAGGATTAAGAGTGGAATGATACTACCTACTTATGTTAACACTAAACAACAGCCAGCAGACATACTAACAAAAGGGCTGAGTGCAGCCTCACATCATATGATGTTGTCCAAGCTTGGAGTCTTCAACATATATTCAGACTAAAGCTTGAGGGGGAATATTGAAGATTATGTGGAAGATTCTAGAAAGAGTTAGTTACTAGTTTGTTATGTAACCAATTCCTACGTGGCATTAAGTAGTTAGAATGCAAGTAGCAAAAGTGTGATCTATAAAAGTAGACACTCCTTCATTGTAATTCGACTCTTCAGAAAATCTTAATAAAAGATCTCTTTCTCTTCTGCAATTGGTATTGTTCATCCATGGAAGAACAAGCTTCCATGGATTCAATCACATAGTAACAAAACTAACAATAAGATTTTTTAAAAATTGCTTCAACACACCCTGCTCCACCCGACCCCACAAAAGGACAAACCCGCTCGCTCTATTGTCATTCCTATACCTAAGTCATTGTGGAAGAGGGTAAAATGGGCATTAAGGAGGACAACTTTTGATGATGCATTTTCTAGGATTTTTCGTCCATTAAACCAAGACATTAGCATCGAGAATCTTGAAAGCATGTGCCTCATAATTGACCAACATATCTCATGACACATGAATTTGTCCAAACTTTAATTATTTGCATCGCAACTACTATATGAATTAAAAAGTGTCTGGAAACGATTTAAGAGACATTGGTCAAAGATTAAGAGGATATTACTATTCTGATGTCCAACCATAACCATGTTACTGCATAGTTCTAGTATATAGAAATGAGTGTTCGATATAAAAAATAGGATACATCTGTTCTTTTATCTCAAAAAAATTTCTTCGAAATTGTTCGTTTACCCACAATGGAGGAGTCGTCTCTAAAATCGAAGTATAAATCAGTGAAGTAGATATTACTTTTGATGAATAGAATATAAAGAAGAGTCATCCAAAAAAAGGTGGTTAAAATAATTAAAGCAGAAACGGATAATCAGCCAATAGTTGACAAGTTTTCTAATCCCCCAATAAATATGAGAATTGACATTTAATCCAAATAAAGAAAGTAAAAGAGACACATGAAATAATCATATATCCTATTCAACATGGGACTACAAGTGTGTCTTTATGGGAAATCATTGAATGGAGATGCAATTATGGACCAACAAATGCTTACTGTTTCCTAACAGTCTTGCCTTGATGTTTGTGGGGGACTGCCCCGGCTGCGGTCTAATTAACTTGAACCTTAGTATATTGTACATATTAATCTGTGTACAACTCAATTATTTCATCGAATACTAATTATAATCTTTAATTTATCGATAAAAAATTGAAGAGACATGCCAACAACAACAACATATATAACCAACGTGTAATCCCGTAAGTAGAGATCCGAATAGAATGATGTGTACGCAAATCTGACCGACCCCTACCTTGTGAATTCAAAGATTAGGTCTAGATGAGTCCATGAATGCAGTTTCCTAGAAAATTAAATCATGAATGGATCGTTGGAATTGTTTTGCAGGACCACTGATGTCCCAAATCACGGGTCAAGATATGGATCATTCCAGTCATGATCTTTACAAAAAGGATTCAGACTCTCAAACATCATATTCAAAAGACGGTATCAGAATTTAATGTTTTTGAACTCGTTATTCATAGGTTATTTTAGTTATTGAATTCACAATTAAATATTTATACATATTTAAGCAAAAATTATTGAATCGTCATCCTAATAATAATCCATAGTTAATATTGTAGTCGATGGTCGTATCCAGATGTTACAGTACTACTCTCCATATTTATAACAAAGGATAAAAATGAAAATAAACCACTAATAATGTCTTGATTTTCTAAATGGACAAGTATTATGAAACATATATTTTTAAAAAGTAAGAATGACACGTAAATTGAAGGAGGGTGTAGTTATATAGTAATAGTGTCTAACGATTCGAAGAGCCAAACAATTGGGCAGCCAAATGAATACTACTAGTGTCATCACATGATACAGAATTAATGCTATTAGTGACCATTTATTTGTGTGGCCAATGCATCTATTGTTGGTGGATTGTCAATCTTGGTATCAAAGACATTAGAATTTATATATTAGTTCCCATATTTGTTGTTATAGATCATTAATAAATCTTTAAATTAACGATCTCGATCTTGGAATAGATTATAGAACTCAGATATTTGAAGAAGTTTCCTAAAAGCTTCCTTGTCTATATATATGACTTTTTTTTGGTTCACATGTGGACTTGTTTTGTCAAATACTTGCAGTGTAACGACTCAATTATGGGCTTGTGAAAATATACCCACTACAATAATTCAATGGAGAAGCAATAGAACTTTCAGTAGTTACTAGGAAATAGGATGATGACATTTTTATTACTACTTCGTTTTACCCATAAATAATATTTCAATTATTTACACAAATACAAAGATGTTGAAAAACATGACTTTAATTTCTACAATATTTTCGTATTATAATATCTAATAAATTATGTCCTGAGAACATGACTTGGGAGGAGCTAGTTTCGTAGAAAATTGAGCGTGGCCCACTAAAGGGAAACCACCGCACATGGTCGACGTGTGAACCATTTCAACAAAAATTATCTATTTTAGAGATTAAATCATCACAATATATTCTTTGCCTTTTGATCCTATGTTCTTATCCACTTGGTGCCTCATATTTCCTCAAGTCATTACCAAGGGTTAAATTATATCCTTATTATTATTATACTTATTAATATTAAAATGATAATAGTAGTCTCTATTTTGAACCCTATATATAAGTATCTTAGCATGTATCTGAGATACCAGATACGCGAGCGAGATAGGAGAGTAATGAGCAAGATAAGAGGGAGACGAGCTAGATTTGTCTGTATATCTCAGATACATGCGAATTCACTTAAATATATTATATCTAGTACAAATTACACTTAATTTTGACCTCATGTATCCCGAGATACATGTATCTGTATGCACCAAAATATGATAAGATTCGTAATATTATAACTCGAAAATTATTAGGATTTCTGTGTGTTTCCTTTTATGAAATCTGAGCTCTGTTTGGGCCTATGTTGAAGGTTAGACGAAATGATTTTGGTTGAACCCATTTAATATCTTACGTCTGAACTACTGAAGTAGACCTACATGAGTTTCAACTAACATCGCCACAAACCACATTTTCTAACAAAAACGAATTGGCCCAGCCCAAACTGAACAAAAAAGGCTAAGTCCAAAAAATAATTAGTAATAAAAAAGTTTTAAGTTCTGCATCAATAATTGTAATAGGAATATTCTTTCTTGATTTTAGATTTTTTCAATAAATAATTAGAGAGATAGCATCGTTTCCAGTGGTATATACTAAATACCCTCTCTGATATCTTACTATATATATTAGTGCCCCTAGAGGTAACCTTTTCTTGCTTAAATGAGTTAAAAAAGATTATTGATTTGATTAATTAATTAATTAGCTAGCAAGCTAGAATTTAGCTTAAATATTCTCATTTCACACGCAAACATAATACAGGAGGCAGGAAGAAATGAATTTGTTAAATGTGTCATCGTAAAACGTAACTTCATTAACAATTTTATATAAAATTATAGTCCAATGTCATTGGATTGTCTCGTTTACATAGTATGTACACATTATATAAATAGTACTGCATATTTATATATATATATAAAAAAAAATATACATTTCTATACACATCATAAGTGGTTAGACTTGGACTTAGACTTAAACACAGGGATTGGTGAAAAGGGGAAAGAAATATATAGTTGATTTAACCTACTAATTATAAACTTAAGCACATGACCAAATCATAAGCGTGTTTATAATTTATTATTACATAAATTTGATTTAATAAAAGTATTAGGTACAACCGTTACAAGTAAATATAACGTAACGTATCTTCGTTGTGTCTTCCTAAGTATGAACTTTGCTTTGTGTACATAGGAGGACTTAATTTGAATGTTTGTTAGCTTGTGAAATTGTTGAATTATTATTTATTAATCATTTTCTTCCTTCATGTGAATATTCATGATTCATTATATTCCCACGCTTTTGTTTGACCAAATAAAATAAATCAATGCTGCTTCATACCTTATTTCTATAATTTGAGATCTCAATAAAAATAATTTACACCGACAAGTCTAGTTTAGAGTATTATATTTTGTGTCTGATGAAATACAAAAAGAGAAAACAATTTGTTATTTTATTATTATAATGAGTAAAGTGCCATGAATCATGATGATAAGTAAAATTAACTCAAAGTATTCCCGATTACCACGAGATAAAATACTTTTCTGCTTTTAAGATCATACTAAGAAAATGTAATGATTTGTGGAGATTGATTTTTCATATAGTAATTCAGCTAATAGTTATTATCTCAGAAAGAAATTTTAAATTTGTTTTTGATTTGGATTTTTTTCAACTAAAAATTATTTTTTTGACTTAATTAAGTGATTATAAGAAATATCAATTATGTTTTGTCACTGCAAGTAATGGACAAGAACGACTTTACTTACTATATGTCCATAATCACCCTTTATTCTATATTTTTGGGTACCGCATATTGTTCTTTATTGCGTAAAAATCCAAATGGCATCAAGCATTTGCTATACTGGTGTTAGCTTTGATAAAAACAGCATACAACTAAGAAATGTGCTTACGCTTTCAGCAATACCTTAATAATAAGGCGGAGAATTAAAGATCTCACCACCTACGTAAAAATTCAAATAACATTAACTAAATTATTAGTAGAGGGATTTTTTTAAACCCTTTTTGCTAGCTCCGATATATAATAGAAATAATTTTTTCGATTGATAGAAAGACAATTTAATCCTTTCCTTAAAATGATTATGTAAAAAGTCTTGTAAATTAACAAACGAAGATGCAATTTTTCATCAAGTTGGAGAAATATCTAAAATCTTCCTTCCTAAATATTGTTGAAGTTAACTAGATCTATGTCATTTCAGTTGGTCTATTTTGACAATTCGCTAGCCTAATTTCACACATGATCATTAAATTTTAATTTATGAATAATAACAGCAGAATCATAAAATTGTTTCTTTATCACATTAAATGATACCTAAATCATTCATGAGTTGTTTTAAATATACTCTTTCGTTTTCTTTAATAGTCCATTATACTATAACTCGAATTATTAGTAAATGTGGAAAATCCTGGTTACTTTGACCGGAGACAGTAAACAGTGTGACAGCAAACCTTTGACTACTTCATCCTCACTTCATCATTCATCATACATCATGAAACTAAAAATTTATATTAGAGTCCGATTAAATTCAAATATCATGTTAAAAAAAATTTATTTTTTTTTACGTTAAAAAGTTTATTAGAGAGTAAAATAGAATTTTCTCTGAACTCGAAATGTCATAGATTGTTACAGTGGTATTATTTGGAATCTAAACCTGCCCGAAAAATATCTGATTTCTGCCCGTTTTCTTCTCCCTTCACCCTCTAAGCTGCCCGTTCTTCCCCGAGGTCGCTTTTCGGGCAGTCTAAACTTCAATACTCACACATCCCATCTCTCATTTTCTCTACTAAAACTCCATAAATATGCAGAGTTTCAGACTTTCTCAATTCCCAATTCTTCCACCACCACCAACCACCGTCACCACCGCCGTCCACGGTGGTGAAAAGGGGACTTCTCATCACCGCAGCAGCAGAATAAAGTTCAAATTTTTAATATGGGTCAGGGGCTCAGTTGTGGAACAAGTGATGAACATGGATTGTTTACTGCTGTTCAGTGTGGTGATTTGGAGACTGTGAAGGCTCTGTTTGAGAGAAACCCAAGTCTTGTTCATCATTCTACAGTTTATGATCGACAGTCTGCTTTACATATTGCTGCTGCCAATGGCCAAATTGAGGTGTGTTTCTTGAAAATGGACTATAATAAAATCTTTGATTTTTTGGGGTGTTTCTTTTTGTTGAAACTTTTATGTTCTTTCAGGTTGTTTCTATGCTTTTAGACAAGTCTGTCAAGCCTGATTTATTGAATCGATATAAGCAGGTATGATTATTACTTACAATTTTTTCTTATCAGTTGCTCTGTTTTCTTCATTGTCGTTTGCCTTTACATAACTACTTTAATTTGCTGAACTTAACTCGAGGGTCCTTCGAGTAAGGTCTATGTACACTTTACCTTCCCTTTTATACCCATTTGTGAGATTTCACTGGGTATGCTGTTGTTTGGTCGATCTCCAATTGACTAAAAACAAAAGAGTTTGAACAATGGAATTGATCGTTTCTTCTTGTGGTGTTCTGATTTCTGATTGCGCTGAGCAGCTGTTAAGTATTTTTTAAATTTGCCCTGATTTTTGCTGTTTATTGCTTTAGACTCCATTGATGCTAGCCGCAATGCACGGGAAGATCTCTTGTGTGCAAAAGCTTATTGAAGCCGGGGCCAATGTATGTAATACTGAACACTTAAAAAAGAATCTATGAACTGCTAATTGTTATTTTCTGCAAAATTATTCGTCTAATTATGAAATATGTAATCAGATTTTGATGTTTGATTCGTTGAATGGGAGAACATGCTTGCACTATGCGGCCTATTATGGGCACTCTGAATGTCTCAAAACAATTCTTTTTGCAGCTCGGACATCACACATTGCGTCTTCTTGGTATATCTCATTGACAATCCACTTTTTTTTTTTTACTTTGTATGATGTGGATATATTATCGAATTGTTCTAAGTCATTGTGTTGGAATTAAACTTTTAGGGGATATGCCCGGTTTGTGAACGTTAATGATGGTAAAGGAGCAACACCTTTGCACTTAGCAGCTCGTCAAAGACGGGCTGATTGTGTTCATATTTTACTAGACAATGGTGCGCTTGCTTGTGCTTCTACAGATGGATATGGGTAATTATCTCATCCAAGACTTAACTTTTCCTTTTCATTATTTGTGGGTTTCGAAGTAACTTATACTTATAGTAATTTGCACAAAAACAGTTTCCCAGGTAGTACACCACTTCATTTGGCTGCAAGAGCTGGTTCTCTTGATTGTATCCGTGAATTGTTAGCATGGGGAGCAGAGCGATTACAAAGAGATGATTTGGGGTATTGTTTTTTCCCTCTTTTTAACTTGCCAGGTTCTGTAGAAGAAAGCATAGTCATGAAACTGAATGTATTCTTCTGTGAGTCCACAATCGTTTCGTTTTCTTATCTATCTAAAATATGCAATGTGGTGGTTGTGGTGCAGGAGAATACCATACACAATTGCTTTAAGACACAAACATGGTGCATGTGCAGCGTTGCTGAATCCTTCATCTGCAGAGCCTCTTGTCTGGCCATCGCCATTGAAATTCATCAGTGAGCTGAATGAAGACGCAAAACATTTGCTAGAATGTGCCCTGATGGAGGTTAACAAGGAGAGGGAAAAGAACATCCTGAAAGGAACAACCTATTCGACAACCAATTCTGATAATGGGATGGATGACAACATCTCTGAGGTAATTACCGTTCAGATATCTATGAAGTAGTTAAGATTTTCTAAAAGATGACAACGACTCTTTAACAAGCTGCTACGACTAGTTTTAGCTTAAAAGCTACTGCAGAGTCTCATATCATCTACAATTACCTAATGCAGGTCAATGATACAGAAATTTGTTGTATATGCTTCGATCAAGTATGCACAATTCAGGTCCAGGACTGCGGGCACCAGATGTGTGCACATTGCGTACTGGCCTTATGCTGTCATAAAAAGCCTAATCCTACTACAACCAGTCCTATTGCACCTGTGTGCCCATTCTGTCGTAGCAACATTGTTCAATTAGATGTTATCAAGCTTGAAAAGGATGATGGCACGAGCCACGATGTTTCCTCCACAAAGCTTAGGAAGTCTAGGCGATCAAGAAACTTCAGCGGGGGGAGTAGTAGTTTTAAGGGCTTATCTGCAGTAAGTTCTTTCGGAAGAATGGTTGGTCGTGGCTCTGGTAGAATTGCTGCTGAAAACGAATACATTGATAAGCCAATAATCCTTGACTAATAGCAGAATTTTGCATCAAGACTTCCAATTAACATGATTTTTAAGAGCATCCTAAATGGTATATATTGATAAATCTCTCTCTCCAATCTGCTTGATAGGAATTAAGTAAGCAAAATCACAATGATTTGCGCGGTTGGATTGCTCAGTACTATATTGTTACCACTTTTTTTTTTTACAGTTGGAATAGAAAGAATTCTTTTACAGTTGCCTCATTTTTTATTCTGTTTTGTCCTAATGAAAATTCAACATTCTCTAGATGTGTAATGTTATATGAACAATCCATAATATAAATATGAAAGTCTAATAATGTGTGAATGAAAAGGCCATTTCTTGCCAGTGATGGATCAATTGGAAGTGAGTGAAGTGTAATAAAACCTTTGTTAAAGAAGGGGATCTATGTGAATGACTTTTTTTAGTGCTAAGAACAAATCGCGTGATGTGTGGATTAGACATTAGTTTGAATCTTGCTGTTGAGAAAAAAAATTTTAGCCCTAGAGGAGCGAGTCCAAGTATCTATCGAGTTTCCACTTTCCAATTACGCGTTAGTTGGAGAAAATTTTTGTCACTTTCTTTATTTTTTAAAGGAAAAAAAAAATCAGACGCAACTAATGGATCGATCAAAGGTGGTGGAGTAGGTGGCTTTTTTGTTGTTATGTGTTGGAGAAATTAATCCATTCTTGAAGGGAAAAAAGTATTGGAGTGGACTTTTTGCTAGTTTCACATGCAACAACTTGTCCACGAGAACAATGGTCCATGCAAC
The DNA here is from genome assembly GCA_029582605.1 of Solanum gracilifrons. Lineage (NCBI taxonomy): Eukaryota > Viridiplantae > Streptophyta > Magnoliopsida > Solanales > Solanaceae > Solanum > Solanum gracilifrons. Next base: position 28,680 of record JAJOOH010072579.1, read on the forward strand.
ATGCACATATCGGGTTTATTTGAATTTAGTATTTTAAATATGAAACATAAATTTATTTTATTAAAATTTCAAGAAGTAATAAATATGTACTCGTAGTTTTACATTTATAATGGATTTAATAGTAAAAATCATGAAAATTAAATTTATAAAATTTAAATTCGAACAGAGTATAGGAACAAATTGTGCCCATACATCATTTTCCTATTAATAGAGGGTGGTCAAAGGGATAAGTGCCAATATAAAAGGTCTTTTTCTATTCTCTTACAAGAGCCATTGACTTATCAAAAGAGCAAATTGTCGAATAAGAGTGCCACCTTCCCCTTGATTGAGAGTGCCACCTTCTTCCTTTTTTCTTCTTTTTCATTTAGATTTTTTTTCTCGTTTGGTCTAGTTACAATTTTTTTTGTTGGGTCTATCATAAACATTTTTTCTGCTTCACAAAAATAAAGATAAGATTTGTATATATTTTACCTTTTTTAAGCTACAGATCTTACATATAAGATTACACTGGATATGTTATTATTGTCGATGATGCTAAAACGTAAATCTATTCTTTTGAATAGCGAGGATGCTAATTTTTGCTTCTTTGATAATTTTACTCCTCTTTTTGGGTATCAGTTGAGAAGGGGTTCCACTTGTAGGAATATTTACGGGTGGACTGATTTTATAATGCTTTATAAATTTGATTTTGATTTATAATTTTTAAAAATAAATTTTATTTTTTTACACCTAACAGATTTGAAAATATCAAACAAAAAGTTTTTGCAGAACTTTTTTTTTCGATTCGAATTGTAACAGGTTAATTAATTCAATACAAGAAAACATTGAAATTAGTTATGAAATTTTTCGATAATTCCTAGCTAATTCGTTGCTAAGAGGGATTAGTATGAGATTTAGTTGCGAAATTTTGCCACTCGCCGATTTCTTATTTTCTAGTAGTGATTTAATCATTCCATCTATGTAGTTTGGATTTCATTTTTAAAAAATCCAAGTTTTAGACGTCATGTTTAATCGGTATAGTATAAATTCAACCTATATAGTTTAGAATTTCAAAGTTTAAATTGTGTCTAGATTATGTTTTTGAATTGCACATATTTTGTTGTTCACAATCCTCCAGTGCACCATTTCATTGGGCTTCATGTTGGGCAATGACCCTGCCTTAACTGTTGTAGCCACTTTTTGGATCCATACTCAATAACCATTTTTTAATGCGACACAAAATATCTCTAGCTAAAATACGAAGAACAAAAAAAATCAGCACAACTTGCTCAAATTCGAATCATGTACAATTGAAACATCCAACACACTGCTAGAATCTCACAAGTAATTATAGTTCGAAACTCTCTGGGATTTCACATTAAAGGGTGTTCACACTAATATAGTTGATAGCTAGCATTTTACTAGCAAATGAAATTTGTTTCGTATGAATTTTAATAAGTCAAACTCTAAAGTGATTATCAAATATCCGATGAGAAATTAAAGGAAAAGTTTGTTTCATGCGACAAAAAGATGAAGAAGTCATGATGAGTCTAAGTGAGGCCAGCCAAAAAAATACAACTACAGAAAAAAGTAGTACTAATATAAAATTAGTACGTATAAAACAAAGATGTAAATTATAAAGCATGTAAGCTTTATGTTTGCATCTTGGTGAAGTCAATTGCTGTCTGTGTTTGTTTCTCCATCTTCATCCCACATGACAACTCAAATTAATTATTCCTATCATATGATTCTTTCTTTTAATAAAATTACCAACGGCCAAAAAAAAATGTGGCTATAGGTTGCTGAGAATTGAAAATGGCCGGCCGGCAATTTTAATTTCTGAATAAATGGAAATTAAGTTTAAGTTATTTACACAGTTAGTGTAATATTTATGTATTTTTACATTGTTATAGATAGCCCAAATGATATCTAAGAGTAGTAAATGAGTTTAAAATTAAATACTACGTAATTTGTGATATTTAAAATAAGACAGATTATTTGTTATAATAGGTAAATAACATGAGTTGATGATAATTAATATGAGCGGATGGTGATCTAAAAATTATTTACACAATTGTCCATATAATTTTAACTCAATGAAAATTACAATTTGCAAATTAAAAGATATACTCAAATAAGAGCTCGCTAGTTTCCTAATAAAATTTTCCAATAAAAAGGAATAGTTATATATTTTGATTGAATCAATGACAAAAGAAAAAAATTAGTAGTGTCTTTTCACACGTAAACATTAGGAAACTTTCTTGTAGTTGATCTGTTCCTACCTTCATGTGAACTAATTCGGCGGGAAAATTATATTTTATAATGTAAATTTTTCATTAATTCGTGATGGGAAAAATCTTAGGTTAATTAAATGAGATATACTTTAGGGACAAAATAAATTAATGTTAACAAACATTGGAAGATATGGAATAATCATGTTAGAATACAATTAAGAGGCTAATTACATACATAACATACTAGAGTAATTAATTAAGATGTACGTACATCACAAAATGGTAATTTGATCAAGTTGTTGTGGTGATTTTGTTGATGAGATTTGCAAGTAGAGCTGGAGGAAAGAGTAATTCAACTTCATCATTGTAAACATCAAAAAACATTTTTCTCTTTCTCTTTGTAATAACACTATTAGTTGCAAGAACTGATGATGACTTGGCCTTCCTTGGAGTTTTCGGACATTTCATTGGAATTTTATGTTCCTTTGATGTTGGAGTTCTCCATCCATCCTGTTGTTGCTGTGTTTGTGTTGCTACAATTTGGCATCCATTTTGGGAATCCACAACCATCACTAAATATGAGTTAAATTTTGAGAAATAAATATAAATATAACACTTGGAGAAATTAAAAGAAGAAAAAAAAGAGGAGAAAACAAAGAGACAAGATGAAGCAATAACCTAGAAAGATATGCCGGCGCAAATACTTATAAGAGAAAGAGATCAAGAATAGAAAGCATAAATTGGGATCGAGAAAGAAAGAGGGAGTATTATATATAATTTTATAGTTTAACCTATGATAATTTATTATCGATTAGTTTACATATACTTATAATTATGATTTCATATCGAAATTTAAATTGATATATAGAGTGTATGTATACTTTTTTTCAAATTATTATCATGCCTCAATACGTTCTCATGTGATGGCGATGAGAGAAGTATCGATTAGAACCTTTATTTTCTCTGTTACACAGTATTGAAAATAAAGATTAATTCTTTTATTTAAAAATTTAAACTATTAAATTTTAATAAAATTAATATATTTTAAAATATGATAACATTATCAGATTACTAATCTTACTTTTAACGTAAAAAATTACGTGACATTATCTTTTAGGTGATCAATATATAATTTGATATAAGGAAGAGATATAGACATGAGAGAAGTTAAAAGTTAAGTGTATTTAATTGTGCGTGTGTGAGAGAGAGGGTGGAAGTTGCTTGTTTGATAATACTACTTCTCCATCGGCGAAGGATCCAATGCACAAAAAAAATAAAGAGAGACTGACGTAAACATGAGGGTGGACTTCCAAAATTTTGAAATTTTATTATTTTTGTATTCAATTTTGTAACTTAAAAAATGTCGTACTACAAGTCTCTTTTTGTGATTTTCACCAACTTTGATGAATCTATGCACGTGCTTGTCTTTTGGTGAAGCCAGCCATCTCAATTCTCATGATCATGTCAACTTAATAATAAGCTCCTTCCATTATTGTCGTTTCGTTTTAGATCTATAATATTGCTGCTTTCGAGCAGATCTTTAATTTTCTTATCGTATCATCGATCATATATTATTCTTGTTAGGAGTAGAAACGTTTGATATAAGGTATAATAATTTTATGAATAAAATGTAGGACTATTTTATTGTGTGTTTGTTTTGTAGGGATTAGATAGTCCTAGAATTATTTATCCTACTATTTATATATGATGATGAGATAAGTTATTCTCATATAAATAGTGAAATAACTAATCACAGAATAACTTAAACCAAACGACTAGTATTATTTTTAGAATTCATAATCGTCTAGCTAGGGAATACACCTACTAGGATAAAGCATTGATTAGTAACATTCATTTAGATGAACCGGACTCCTTTTTATTTCTGTTCTCTTTAAAACAAAGTATTAATTAAGTTTAATGGATAAGATTTAATTGATTAAAGTAAGGCCTTAACCATGATTTAGATAACTGATAACTCACATATTTGCTTCCAAACATTTTAGTAATCCCACATTCATAAATAGTATTATCTTGTCCATAAATACATTAAAAATAATATCTCTCGTCCTATACTCTCGATCTTTTTCCTTGCATCCCACCATATCTATCTTTCAACTTTTGTTTTTTGAGTTAATCCTTTAATTGCATTTTTTCATTGGAATTTTCTCTTAAAAATTAGCCACCGCAAGATGACAATACTTCAAATATTTTTAATAGTTAAGTGCTTTAAATCATAAAGAAAACTATGATCATCTTATTCACCTGTATTTTATAAAACAAATTATATCAAGGTACAACAATGAAGACGAGGATTATAATATAATTGAAGAAATAACCCATCAAAGAATAACTCAATATATATTTAAGTATCACAAATCACAATAAAACAAAGAATGTTTTATGCGAGCAAGGACTTGGGGATAATGAATAGAAGAAAAATGGAGATGACAAATGAAAATAGATAAAAAATTAGTGCAAGGGATATATATTGCGATACGAATATTTTTCTACATATTCAGAAATCTTCTTTTGACCGATATCTTATCTTAAAACAAAACAAGAACCAATGCATTATGGTTAAGTTGAGCAACTTTCACATATAGCAAACACAAAAATTATATTTGTATGCTATAGCTATAGTTTGCATAATTGCGCTCCATAGCAAACATAAATATGTATATTTCGTTATACATATACAAAAGAAAGCAGTTGTATAATTTCGCTATACATATACAAAAGAAAGCAGTTGTATAATCTGCTTTGGTATACATATACAAAAGATCAATTGTATAATATGTGTTTGTATAAAGCGAGAAAGAGAGAAAGCAAAAGAAAACTGGGCAGGGGAAGATCGTATTTGTATAATCATAAGTGTATAGGACAAAAATATATGCATTTGTATTTGCATATACAATTTTCTCTCGCTTTATACAAACACAAACACAATGTATACATTTGTGTTTGTATAAAGTGAGAGAGGTGAGTGAGCGAGCGAGATCTGGGAGAGTGGCGAGCGAGATCTGGGAGAGGGGAGAGAGGGGAACGAAAATATATGTATATATACAATTTTTTCTCGCTTTATACAAACACAAACGCATTTTATACATTTGAGTTTTTGTATAAAGTGAGAGAGGTGAGTGAGCGAGCGAGATCTGGGAGAGGGGAACGAAAATATATGTAGCTATACAATTTTCTCTCGCTTTATACAAACACAAACGCATTTTATACATTTGCATTTGTATAAAAAGCGAGAGAGGCGAAGGAGAGAACGAGAGTGGCGAGCGAGATTCACCAGGAAAGAGGCGAAATAACAACAGTTTGCTATGAGATACAATTAAATCAAACTATATTTATAGCATTTAATTTGAATTAATAGTTTGTTATTATATACAATTTTCCCTATTTTTAATTATGATTAGGGTTTTATTTTAGTTTATTAAATTTCATCTTTTAATTTTAAACAATGATATGTATCCCTAATTCAAACAAGAATTTGGGGGAAATGAAGAAAAGAGAAATAAAGAATATATAGCAGAACTTAAGTGCATGTTATGATGTAGGAGTAATAATAATGTTTATCATTGACTTTGATTATTACCTTTTTAATATAGAAACTATAAAGTACAGCTTTAGTAATCTTTGTTTAATTTTTCATGCCCCTCGATTAATTAATGGATCAGTGCGTGTTATACTTCTGATGTTAGGTTACTTTACAATATTGAAAGTATATTAATTGGTCAAATAGTAGCTCGTTGATAGGTTCGACGACGATGTGATTTCTTAATAAGGAATAGGTCAAATAATTTCCGCTTTTGGACTTCTTCATTTTTTGTTTTTGGCGAAATGATCTAATGGATCATTGTACTTGTATCAGTTTGTATTCTGGACCCTTCTACTTAACCATTTGTCAACTCAACCCTTAAACTCAATTAAAATGAGACTTTTAGTCCCCACCAACCATGTGTGTAGCTCACTCTCCTTACATAAATGACATGTCATATCCACGTCATATATATTAATGTCATGTCATAATTATTTCATAACTATTGTTTAAAATTATTAACCAAAATTATTTAATAAAAGGTAAAATAATAAAATTTTAAATTACTCTTTAAAGTAAAACTCCATACATCTTATTCTCCCCATTTTCACTGTCCACGGCCAAAATCTACCTGAGAAGCCATCGTCGCCACTTTTGCCGGCGAAATCGCATATACTCTCCCTCACCTGTCTTCATCTCCGCCGTACACCATCACCATTTTCCTTTCCTCCTCCAACCTCTACAAAACCAACCTAAGCCCGGTCATCACTAAATCTTGCCGAGAAGTATCGAATCTAATTCCTAAACATCAATTCCATCCTACTTTATTATGTTTCTTCATCTCGTGGAGTAAATTTGGAGGTTATCTCGTCTGAACGAATATAAGAGAGACGTTGCAATGTCTGAATCTACCAATGGAAGCTATGTGAGGTGTAAACACTATATTTCACCAGAATCTACAAAATTGTTCAGGGATCAGTGAAGATGCATTTTCCACATAAGTTTTCCATTCTCAGGTAGCCACTAGAGGAATAGATCCTTAAAAGGAAGCATGTAAGAATAGGTTACATACTTCACACTATCTATCAATACTGTTGGTGGTCTCCGGCGTGCACCACCAACACCGCTTCTCTCTCACTCCACTGCGATTCAGTGTGATCTCTGGCGTGTACCACCAGCGCCGCTTTCTCCCGGGTTAATCAGTGGACTCAAAATGTGCCCAAGATCTGTTAAATTGATCTTAACAGATTATGGAGAAGAAGAAAGAAGGGTTGGGTATCCGACGAAAATGGTTGAAAAGGACGGGATAGTGGGTGAAGAAGAAGGAATTTTTTAATTAATTGTTTTTAAAACTTTTATTCACTCGCCTAAAGAAGCGTGTTGTTACACATTTTTGCCAACTCACACATTTTAATGCCACATAATCCTAGTCAATGGTCAGAGGGATTTGTTAAATTGTGTTTTATTGAGTATAAGGGTTCAGTTGACAAATGATTAAGTAAAAAGGTCCAAAATTCAAACGAATACAAGTACAATGGTCCACCAGACCATTTGACCTTTGTTTTTTTCCATCATATATTTCTTAATTATTTGATTTACTAGAAGAAATTTTGATATAATTTCTAATATTTGTTTTTTTACTTCCCATCAAGTATATATTACTCCCTCCGTCCCATTTTATGTGAAGTAATTTGATTCGGCACAAAGTTTAAGAAAGAAAGGAAGACTTTTAAACTTGTGGTCCAAAATGAATGATAGAAATTTGTGTGGCTGTAAATCATTTCATTAAGGATAAAATAGACATTTTATAGTTAAATTGTTACTTAATATAGAAATGTGTCATTCTTTTTGGGACTGACTAAAAAGGAAAGTAAGTCACATAAATAAATTAGGACAGATGGAGTATTATAGTTAAAAATTGTTTTTTGTTTCGGTAAAGATTTACCAGAAGACTAGAGATCAGAACCATTTGTTTTCCCTCCTTTTTAGCCGTTAGTTTCACTATTGGCAGTGTTGAAACTATCACTTTACCTACATATTGCTCTTAATAAACTGCAAGTCTAAGTTCGATCAAATTTTCCCAACTCCAAATTAAGCTTCAAAAAATTCAAGCAGCGTATAGTCAATCATATGTATAAGAAACTTTAATTCCAAACCAGATTTTATACAAATCTCTGACAGATTACATTATGTGATGACACTACTCCAGGTCCAGGCAATAATATAAAGAAGATAGAAATATATTAACACTTTCAGATCTAACCACAAGTTTGCTGGTTCATCAATAGAAATTAAACTCCTATATGTATATAATGAAAATCAATTGTAATTACATTTACATTTTAGAATTCACAGTAATAATTACTTAAACCGTAAAATATAAATTCTGAATCCACATGTTCACATATATCAAAAGTAAAGAAATGAAAGGTAAGCAAAGAGAGCCATAGCAATCGAGGGGGTGGATGATGATGAGTTATTGGTAGAGGGAGAATCAGCACGAGCACCGGCACGGACTACTGGGGTCAATCTGGTGGTTGAAGTCCTTGTACTGCCACGACTTGCACTCACCCTAGCAATGGTAGGTGTTACGAGGACACACATGATGATAGAAAGCACAAACACAACCTTCATAACGTACTTCATCTTTTATCTTGCTAAATGGATTTAATAATCGATCTCTTTCTTTCTTTTGTAATTATTAGGTGTAAGAGAAAATTGGTTTGGATATATATGGAGAAACAATAAGCTTGTATATTTATAGTATTGCAATTTGGTCACTTTCTTTGACACGGTCTGAAAACTTGGACTAGTCTTCTCTTTTGACCAGTCAACAGGAAATTGGAGAACAAAAAAAAGTAACTATTTCAAAATAATCACCAATTATTTATTGAAACACATCTCAATTAGCATTTGTACCGTTTCATATCTAAAATATTATTCAATTAAGGGAAAAGGGTTTGATATACCCCTCAACTTTGTCATTTAGAGCTGATATACCCCTAGTTATAAAAGTGGCTCATATATACCCTAATGGCTCACATATACCCTTTTCCTCTAACGGAAGTGAAAAAATTATTTTTAGTTAAATTTTTTAAATTATTTTTAAAAAATATAATCCCATATGGGTATATTTAATCTTCCTCAAACATATATTATTATTTTTTACTTTTTTTGTTTCAATGAGTAATTTAGATTTATTATTTTGATGGTCAAATTTATTTAAGTTTTGTTAATATTCTTGTAAAATTTATTATAGATGACCCAATTTTTTTCTTCAAATACAAAAACTAAATTATATCCGAAAAAAATAGTTTTAAATTTTTTTCTTTACACTAAGGAATGAAAGAAAAAATAAAATAAGAATAAGAAACACAAATAATGATAATCAAAAAGTCAAAAAATAATTATGTCCGAAAAAAAAAAAATATACCTTGAAATTTGCTAGAAAAATCATATATACCCCTAAATAATTTTTAAAAAAAATCAAAAGTCAAAAATATAACTTTAAAACTATTTTTTTTCACTTCCGTTAAATGAAGGGTATATGTGAGCTCATTTTGTAACGGTAGGAGTATATGTGGGCCGTTTGTATAATGGTAAGGGTATATATGAGCCACTTTCATAACGAGGAGCATATCAGCTCCAAATAGCAAAATTGAGGGGTATATCAGGCCCTTTTCCCTTCAATTAATTACCTGAAGACGAAGGAAACTGATCTTTGAGCTAATTTCAGTTTTGACATGTGTGTTACAAGAAAAGATTTGAAGAGATGATGTAAAAGGATTTAGTATCACAAAGAATATTTAAAAGTTTAGTGAAATTTTTTAAATGATATATCTGGAGATGAATAATCTGAAAACACGTTCAATTATTAGAAAATGAAAAGTTGTCAACCTACTACTTCAAAACTTTTGAAATTCAACAAAATATTTCCTCCTTATTTATTGTTACTATATAATATATATGCTGACGTTCCATATTGTAAATCAATAGTGGGACAGTGACGCAGCCACGGCCCACGCGTGAATGAGTACATATAACAAATTATTCTTTTGCTTATTATGGCATACGTCTATTTTTTTAAGGAGTGGGGGCGTTGGTATATTTAGAGAAAGTTTCTTCTAAATTCAATTGGATAGAAAGAATAACATAAATTTCACGTCTATCCATAAAATAATTAATGATCTATATAATGTTTTTATATCAGTTTTGATATCCCCCTATTTGTCTGTTATCATGTGTCATGTGTGTTACAAGAAAATATTTGATAGGAATGATCGGAAACACCGGGCAATCTTTAGCGGTAATTAATTAACGATAATAGTATAATTGTCGTTAAATATGTATTTTTTAGCGGCAATTAGCACTCTTTATATATGTCCCTAAAGCCTTTAGCAACACTGGATCTAATGACACTTAACTAATGTTGATAAAGACTTTAGCACTCTTTATTAATGTGTCTATATATTGTCACTAAAAGTTATTTTTGTTGTAGTAATAATTGAAGGAATGATCAAAATAGAATTGTAGTATCAGAATTTTTTTTTATTAAAAGTTAAGTTGTAAGAAATTTTAAATGATCATGATTTAAAATTAACTTGAGAAGTACTCGTTCAATTATTAGAAAGAAACTAAAGTGTTGTCTTTAAATATTTGAATAAATATATCCTCTTTAATATTTGTCGCTGATAATGTTTAATATGGCGTTCTAATTTTGCAAGTTGGAGCACCAACCATGCATCACTACAGTTGCAATCACAAATTGACAGAATATTGGGTCTATGAAGTGTCTCTGTTATGTGATCTGTCAGGTAATTAATCTGAAAATGACTTAAGTGACTATATTGCGCTTCGTACAATTATAAAAAAGATAAGTGTACTTAGGTGGTGATCGTTTAAGGGATATTATGGGCGTCTTCAAGGTTTCCTAGAAGAAAAGAGATTAGAACCATTTGTTTTTTTCCTCCTTTTGGAACTCTAAATTAGAATCTTGAAATAGAATAACCTTATTAGGAATGGAAAGGTAAGGGCCTAGCCCCCCTTGCTTGTACTTATCCCTATTAAGGATTTTTATATTTTTTATATTAATAAAACACCACTAGAAAACTCTGTCTAGTGGTATATTTAGATTTTTAAAAAAATGTACGAATATGATACAATGAATTCGACTGCTTCTCTATAATTAGAGGTTTCCGTTTCAAGGTCGAGTACCGAAGCCTACATGTGCTCTAGTCCAATCAAATTTGATTCAAAAAAATTTCCCAACTCTAAATTAAGCTTCAAAATTCCAGCAGCATATAGTCAAATCACATCACAAATTTTTTTAATATCCAAACCATATTTTATAAGTATGTGACATGGCCTCAGTACTCCAGGCAATAATATAAAGAACAACAAATGCATTTTTATAAAAATATATAGGGTACATTAATAGTTTCATATCTAACCATTGGTTCTCTGGTTAAGTAGAAACCTGTGACCAGTGGCGGAGCCAGGATTTTCGTGGAGGGGGTTCAACATATAAAGAAGTAAATAAAAAAATGGAGCAAAACGAATCGGGGAAGAAAAAAATTATCCTTAATCTGTTAAATTTAATTTGCCTTGTCAAGCCGCGTTTAACTTTGTTTCCTACTTTTACCCTGCTTCATTGATTTTCTTTTTTTAAAAAGTGATTTTTTTCTTTTATTTTTTTATTGTTTTACTTTATTTTGAATTTTTAAAATAAATTAAACTCGTGTTCATTCAATCATATGTTACTTTAAAATTGTTTGATACTCTTTACAAACGTGTGGGGATTGAGTTACTAATATTATAATGCATATTAAAAGGATAAATAAA